>APFE030282391.1:24606-123200 GCA_000404065.3 Pinus taeda
CTAAAAATAACCAATTTAAATGTCAGCTTCATCTATTTTCATTAATATTCAAACTAAAACATATTTAAATGTAAAATGTAAAGTCATGCAAAATGCAAAATGAAAAATGTAATGTAAAATGTAATAGAGCCATCACTTTGATCAAACGAAATTTGTCTTTGTATAATGTAAAGTTAACATACTATTGTTTCTTTCACACACTATTTCTTCAATATTATTATTGGCATAATAATCAATAGTAATGATTATTATTATTGTAATATATTATACTAAAAATAATCTCTATTATAAGTATTATTATATTAGGCTTTTCATATATCAATAATTACATAAAGTGACAATTCTTGATAATATGGATGGAAAAGGGGAGACAGTGAAAAACAGAGAGTTAGATAGAGAGGGAGAGGTAGAGAAAGAGGGAGTGGGGAAGAGAAGGAGATAATGAAAGAGTTAGAGGTCAGAGAGAGATAGAGAAATAAATAAAGAGAAAGAGGTAGAGAGATTGATGGCGGGAGAGACAGAGAGGCGAGAGAGAGAGGAAGGGATAGCTAGAAGGAGAGACTCGGAGGAGAAGAGAGATGGAGTTGGCGGAGGAGAGACAAGGAGCGAAGAAGAGAGATATTAGAGGTGGAGAGAGGGAGAGGGAGTGACAAGGAAAATATGGAGAGAGAGTGAGGGAGAGAACATAGGAGGAGGGAAGAGGGAGAGAAGGATAAGAGAGAGTGAGGGAGAGAAGGGAAAGAGTGACATAGGGAGACACAAATATGGAGAGTGGAGTGAGGGGGGGAGATAGAAGGAGAAAGGGAGGGGGATAGTGATAAAGTGGGAGCTAGAGAGAGGGAGAGAGTGATGGGGAAGAGATAGAGAAAGGGAGGTGGGAGAGAGAGAGGGATAGAGACGAATGAAGAAAGAGAGGAGGGGAGAGAGAGAAGGATGGAGGGAGGGAGAGAGAGATGGAGCTAAAGTGGGAGATAGTGAAAGAGTTGGAGGAGAGAGAGAGAGAGAGAGAGAGAGAGAGAGAGCAGTGACGGGGAGAGACAGAGGGAGGTGTGAGAGAATGGGAGAAAGAGTAATTGAGAGAGGGAAGGATAGAGGGAGGGAGAGAGTGATGTAGTTAGAAGGGAAGATAGAGTGAGAGAGAGTGAGGGAGAGATAAAGGAGATATAGAGAGAGTTTGAGGAAGAGAGGATAATGGGAAGGAAGAGAGAGAGAAGGAGAGAAGGGGAAGAGATGGGTGGAATAGTAAGAGGTAGGAAAAGGAATTGGAAGAGGGAGGGATAGAAATATATGGAGAGAGTTTGGGTATGTTTGGGGGATGATATAGAGAGACAAAGAAGGAGAGACATAGGGTGATAAATATATAAATGGAGGAGGAAAGGAGGGAAGAAGAAAGAGATAGAGAGAGGGAGGAACAAAGAGGTAGAGTATGTGTGTTTGGAGGGGTGCGATAGGGAGATCATGAATGAGAGATTTGGAGATATATATGGGCGAGAGAGTGAGATGGGGGAGAGAGGGATGGGAGATACAATGCTATTCATTGAAATAGATGCATTGATTTTACCGTGAATGTTGATTCCTATTCCTATTTGATTAATTGCATTGGATGCATTGATTTAATTGTAGTTGTTGATTTCTTATTTGATTTGATTGATTTATAATCTTATTTGATTAATTGCACTATATGCATTGATTTCAGTGTAGATGATTTCTAATCATATTTTATTGCTTCCACTATATGAATTTATTTCAGTATATATCTTGAATCATGATTTGATGTAATTAAATGTATTATGTTCATTAATTTCAAATTAATTAGATTGATGGTGTGCATTGGTTTCAGTGTAATCACAACAAAAATTATTGGCATCATTCAATGATCGGTGTGTTACAATAATTTAACAATAAATAAAATACTTGAATTTTCATCTTATATAAAATGTTCACTTACCTAAAATGCTTGTTTATTGAAATTGTAAACTATTTGTAATTGACTACATTTTTATTATTCCCATTTTCCATCATTCAACATTGTTAGTTACTTTGTATTCAAACACGGTAATAGAAAAACATACCATTGAAACTTATTTCAGGTCTAACACTCCATAAGTCACAATGATCGACTTTGGAGAAATCTACTATTAATATTAGAGAGCAAGAGAGACAAGGTATGGCATTTAGTACAATAGTTTGATTAAAACATTTGAATGGTTTATGATTTGAATTTCCCTTTTCATATTATCTATATGAAAACATGGAGAAACTAACTTGTGTGACATTTAGAACAGTAGAAGAAAATAGTTTGAGCTTTATTAGAGTGAACATTATTTGCAATTGGCTACCTTCTTATTATTCACATTTTCTATCATTCAACAATGTTAAATTGTCAATTTGCATTCAAAATTTTATTTCATCATTTTTCATCATTCATCTTATTAGCAGTCTATATCATCTCAACAAACTAAGATAACTAAGAAAATTTAAAATTTAAATGACTAGATTAATCTTAGACATATTTAACATATTTAAAATGATTAGAATAATTAGATGTTCAACAATCTTTCCATGGTCACACATGACTGAAACCATCCTAGATCCATCTTAACCTTGAATCTATCAAGCACGAAGAAGGATCAAATATCTCAATGTGCAAACATTTTGCTATGTTTTTCACTGAAGGAAGATGTTTCAACCTAGAGGTTCGATCACTCTCAGCACTTGATAGATTTTAGGCTACAATGAATCTTATGTAGACATATTTATAATTTGAATTTCATTAAAAGCCTCATAATATATATAACTACGTACAAATTTGCACGTAATTTTTCTTTGATATGTGATATAATAGTGTAGAAATAGGTTATGGAGATAATTGTGCAGAGTCTAAGCATTGTGAGTACCCAACGTGCAATCCTTGAAGGAAGTGACTACACAGTGCCCAGTTGCAAGAGGCAAGGATGCCTCAATGTGGCTGTGGATTATGTAGTGTGTAGTTCTAGGAGGAACTTAGCAAGTTGGAAAGACATCAAATGCTCCAGAATCAACTAAGTGTGGGATCAATCAGATAAGAGAGGACAACACATGTAAACAAGTCTTGAAACAATGATCTAACACTAATATTACATCAACACAAGCCAAAAGAATGCTTAGCACCCAAAATAAATAAGCATACCTTGAAATTACAGCGAAGCGACACTTATTTATAAGTGGGAGAGTTGAAACGTAGCTCTGTGACACATAGAATACATGTTATGATAGGAGTGTCAACTACAACTAGAAGGTGTTCCAAGATGTGTTAGAGTGTCTAGCACATATTATTATGATATATATGATCCATTTATGGAGAAGATTTCAATAGAGCTTCCTTTAGTGATGCGCCAAAGTGTGACACATGCAGGAGTGAAAACAATCAAAAGCGATACTGGTGACCATTAGAAAAAGTGAAAATGCCACTTGAAAAAGCTAAATAAAGTGAAAATGTAGATGATTGAGCAAAGAGAAAGATAAAGTGACACTTGTGAAAGTAAAAGAAAGAAAAAATGACAGTCACAGCAGTGGAAGCGACACTTGCGAAAATAGAGATGTGAAAAGGCGATAGTTGAGAAAACTCATTGAAATGAAGATAGAATGGGACCAAAAGTGAGAGAAATATTATCAAGTGATATTGTGCACCATCGTTTGGCGTATATTTCACTATGTAATATCTCTATGGATTTCGCAGTCACTATCCATAGGGACTTCTAAACACTATAACTAAACATTACATAGACATTATTCCTAGAGACTACACCAGCCTTACTTTCAAGAACTCTAAAATTTCCATTTAAAGGATAGACATTGGTTCTTAATCTTTCTAGAAATGGGTGCACTTATGGATACATGAAGGAATAAGCATGTGTAATTATGTGGTTTTGAGAATTATAATCTCAGCATAAGACTTAAACATTTAACAAAACATCAACCAATAATTAAGAAACTTGGAATGAAAAAATGTAGGATCACAGGAAAGGTTTGAAATTCGAGTAGAAGAAAATATTTGGACAGAATTTTTCATAGAAAGAACAATTGGTGACACACTATAAGAACTCCATCTTCTATGTTTAGGTAGACTAGCTTTAGGCATGGAGTGTAGTATTTAGGAAGTGTTGATTCACCATGTGCATTACCTCAGCTTCCCCCTTTTTCCTAGTTATAAGTATAGTCTCTCATATCCCCTTTCTAAACCAAAGACATTTATAAGTCTTACCACATCTCAATTGTTTCAATCTGGGAGAAGGATAGTTTTCATTCATTAGTTTAAGATAACCATAGTTTTAGTTCTATCTCTCATGTTGATCCACTGCCAATAGGCCTATTTAGAACGCCAACAGAGTCACTTTAGGAAAAAAATAATTGATTCACTACCAACGCACGTATTCACTAACCTAGCAAATTTGCTTGCTTCACCTCTCTACACAAGGACTCTTTCTCTCCTTTCACCCATCAATTATTTTTAATATGATTTAGTATTTATTAGACTTTATTGCATTAGGGTGGAAGAGACATCTTGACTTATTGAGAGAAAGATAAGTTCTTCCTTTAGAGAATGTTATATATGTCTAAAATTATTTTTCTCGCTCCTAGTTTTCTCCTTTTACTTCTCTACTACATTGGATCGACAAGTGAAGCACCATTCATTTACCATACTGAGCCAAGGAATGAAAATCCTACAATAGATAAGGGAATCGTGGTTTTTGTTATGGATTTACTTTCGAATAGATCATATTTTCCATTTAGACATCATTGACCTTAAAAGATATATAGCCCCAAACAAAGAAAAGGAAAATATGTAAGCCAAGAGTTGTTCGTCATCACAATTTCCTTTTCAAAGCTTTTCCACATCGTTATCTTGATCCACACAAGAGACATTTTCATGCATGGACTTATTGAACAAAATGTGAAAGAAAATACATGACACAATAGGAAAGAAAGAGTAATAGAATGAAGCTAATGTAAGACTTAAAGGAAAAGAAACATGAAGGACATGAAGAAAGAGAATAAAGAAGATGAAAAAAATAGATGTGTAACAAAATGCAAGGCCCATGCAATGCAAAAGAAAAATAAAATGCAACCAAACCTTCTCCTAATCAACTTCCTATAAGGTCAATATTAAGTGTAGTACAATTTCTGATGTAGTGGCTGAATGTTTTGTCGGCATACAAGTAGAAAGATAAGAACAATTAAAAACAATATAACGCAATGTGAAAAACTAAATATTGCAACTTGAATACCTTGCACAAGAAATTGAAGTTACGGCCTATAGGCACAACAATGTGCCATAACAATTAACCTTAACCAGTCTACAACTTTACCTTATCGGTTCGAAGAACAATAATGAAAACCTTGAGAGATTATTATGAATGTAACTTTGTTTCTGTTTCCATTCTTAGAAAACATCAAGAAAGATCGTAACTTATTATTAACAATATTGCTTGATAAGTAAGATGCTTCCAGCCAATCATATATTTGATCATGGAATTCAAACCAATGCTCTTAAAAACCTTCAAATTCCTGAGAAAATGAATGTTCAATTAATGCCATGGAATCAAGGGGTGCATATTGTAAGGGAAATTGAATATGATCATGTTCACAAGGCTTGTCAAGATCATGAAGGCCTAAAATAACCATCGACAATAGTTGAAGTGCTTCAACTAGACAAATATATGAAATGTGAAATTATGAATCATAGGAATTTATGGCTTTGATCGGATCATCAAATGTATAACAATTATCATCAAATTACACTCGTGGGAAAATGATGAAAATAAAAAGAAGTGTTAATGCCAATGTTATAATCACATGGGTCTATCAAGACATTACATTCTCCATTATTTAAACAAAAACATTGGTCAATTTGATTAGCTTCACAAATGCTTTGATTAATATAATCACTTTCCTTACATGCTGAATAAAAAAAATCACCACCTTGTACCCAACTACAATCTAAACCAACATCATGGAAATCAGAATAATTAAGAATGAATGCTAGTATAATAAAAAGTTACAGGAAACAAATGAGGATACAATGCATCAACGTGTATTAAATCAGATTCAACCTTCATATCTACATGGTAAATTAAATACCGATATAAGGAGCTTGATCCACCAAATAACTCAAGAATTCACTAACACTCAAGAGGGGAGCTTGTGCCAGAAGGAAAATTATTAACATAAAATTATTCACAAGAATGACCAGGAGATGATTATTTTTAGGAGCATTCGACAGATGTTTTCAATCCTTCATCTAATGATAATCATTGCCAGATAATTAAAATGATAAACTTCATATTTCTATGCATCAGTCATAGTAGAACTCTATATCTAGTCATGAATCCATTCTTGAAAGTTAGAAAAAGTATCTCTAAAATACCAAGAACCTTTCAAGAACAATTTAACATCCAGTGAAACAATATGGAGGAGAAAGTATGCGAGGAAATCCATATCTGACCTAGTTTGGGGAGCTCATAAGGATCACAAAAACCAGAGATAACCATCAACGAGAGTTCAAGTGCCTCGACTTCCTAACAAGTACCGAAACTTTCAAATGTTGGATAATTACATTTTGAGATATGAGTTAGATCATGAGCTACATGTGGACAACTACTATGAATTACTTCAAAGAGATCACTATTATATACATAACAACCATCTTCATCACACGTTTGATTAGATTTTTCAACTTAAGAAACAAATTAATCAAGCCATAAGATTATTCTAATTACAAATATAGATATGAATAAATTAGATAAATATCATGAGAAACTTGATTCGAAGAGTTTTCCTAATGCAAAACATGAGATTCCAAGGAGTAGAAGTGATGCTTAATGACTTTGTTTTTTTCTTCTTCGTAATGTGTAGCCTTACCATCTTGTATCATTTCAAAATCTATCTTATTAGATTGTAAATTCGAAGACCATGGCATATCTTCATCATGAAATGATTCTTTGCAAGAAATAGGACACAAGGGATGGCATGTTCAAGAAGAAGTTCCTATAAGAAGATACTCTTGAGAAATTGGAATATCAGTCAGTGTGTCTAGGAAAGCATCACCATGTACATCAATGGAGTCATTGTCATCAAAATGATGGTGGCCCAAGGCTTTAGATTGGTTAAACATATTATTTTTTTTTTATTGATTGCCAATATCACTAAATTCTAAATCAAGCATGAATGAAGGAACATCATTTTGACATGGACGATTTTGAACGAAAGAAGAAATATTAAAATTGTATTCACATTCCTATCCCCTTACTTGTGGAATTTGACCACCAGTTACTAGATCACAATTTGGATTGGTAACTTGAAAATCAAAAGTATTTGAAGAACTAGTTGGTAGAGTAGATTAATAAAGCAAGTTAATGTACAAAGGGTCATGACATGTAGATGATAGAGGATTACATATGTCGCTTGAATAAACAACAATTTCAATGATACCAAATTCAACATTCTGATTATGTGCATTGTGATCTCGATAAATCAAGGGATAAGTCTTCACCTTGGGTTGCTTGTATTGATTGGGACATTCCAAGTCTTCTTGTATACAACGTTAAGCATGAAGACAAAATGTAGGTGGGATAAATGTATTGTCAATTTGATTTTTGTATTTCCCAACTTCAACAATTGCACTTGAGAGTACATCATTATAAAATGAAAAGGGAGGAGGACAAGGGACAAAAGGGGAAGCAAGTTCCTCCTCTAGAATTTGAGGTGTCTCATGATCAAAACAAGTTGGGAGAGCCCACTCAACCAAGAATTTAAATTTCTATTGTTTCAAGGAGATTTCAACCAAACGTTTAAACATTTCCTTGAAGGAATACCAATCCACATGTTCTTCAATAAACTCATAACATAGGTGAAGAAATCTATTAGAAAAATCATCTACTAATTCCTCATATTTCATCCTAAGTTTATTAATCCTTTAATAAATATCTGAATAATCCTACATGTTAAGTGATTGATGAATCTCCTCAAAGAGTTATTAAAATGAACAAATACATGCAGATTGTAAGGTATGACATCATAGAATAACTCAATCTTCAAGTGTGCAGCCAAATAGCTTACAAGAAACATATTCCCAATTCATTTCATAAGATTCACAAAACTTGAGAAAATGATATGTATGCTTTTTTATGGACATTTCACCCTTTCCATCAAACTTTAATCGAGACAAGTTGTAAAAAAAATTGTGAAAAGAAGTGAATGTTTAATATTTGATCTATTAGAAAACAATCGAAGGAGTATGATTTTGGGAAGAGTCAATTTAATATAAGAGGTATAAAATAGACATCATGGGCTCAAATTTTCATCTAGACATCCTTCTAGTGTCAATTGCTGACGATATTGGAAATCTGTCCACCAAGGGGGTCTCCCCGATATGAAGTCCCAATTATACCTCACATTGTTTGGAGTAGGAGCTCCAACCATAAATAAAATTAGTTGTCATAATACATGGGACTTTTCCTTGGTTTTAGTTATCAACATAAGATATTATACAAACAATATTTGGGATAAGAAAGAAAGTTGACACTATGAGGCATATAATTTCAATTCATATAAGTTACTTTCATTGAAAGGGAAAAGAGAGTGAACCTCTAGAAGAGAAGTAATAGTACTATACTACAACAAACATAGAAGAGTATGAAAGAATAATTGATTAACCTACATATTAGCTCACAAGATAACAATGATAATAAAAGAAAGTAACAATGTACATTCGATAAGGTGCATACCAAAGAAAACAAAATAGTTCATTTTCATTGGTATGTGTTAACATAAACATACACCACAAACAATGAAATAATAGTCTCACAATCATTCATGACATATGCATGAAAGTGCATCTGATCAAAGGTATTTGTATATTAACTAAAATTACCAAGATATACAAGTACAATGTTGACACACTAGCCCCAATAGTTGAACATTAAGTTATTTCTTTCTCCTCCAAAGAAATATCTTCTCTCTTATACCAAGCTAGAGAAACCAAGGTGAAAATTCCAAGTCCCTTCTCTTGAGCTATGAGATTGTATTTATAACAAATAAGATGACTCTTCACCTCCCATGTATCTCTTGATCTCCTTCATGACTCATGGGCTTCTAATATGACTTTTCAAATTCCCATATGACCTTTGAATTTCTAATGACTCTAAAACTTTGTAGTGAATTTTCAAATTCCATGTGGGACACTTGGTCTTCCACACATCTCACTTTCTCATTTTTGAAAATACAAAAATTACATCCACAGATGATGTGGCAAGGTACATTGGGAATTATGACTTTTTTACTTTAGTTGGACAAGCCATGACTTGGCATTAATGACATGGTACTTCATTTTGATATATTTGGGCCAAGTATTTCTCCTAGCTGCCATATTTATATCTTCTTCATGATGGATTTTTTCTTGTTCTTTATCTTTAGCCTTCAAAGGGTCTTGAATATTGTTGAAACCTTCCAAGTTAGCTTGATTTTCCATGTTTTTATTTTGGTTCGAGATTCATTCAGGTTCTTCATGATGGTCCCTCTAGTGCTTCTTCTCTCCAAGTGCTCTCTTGCAACATCTCCTTACTAATCTCCCTTGTATCTTCATGATGAGTCTTGAATGTGTTTCATACCAATCCCATAGCTTGTATGAATGGAGTCTTCCATGTTATTTTCAACTTCAATCTTGTATCATGATCTAGTGTCCCTTCATCTTCGTGCTTGATAGTCTCTTTGTCTCTTAAGATTCACAAGTGAGTTTTTGCATTATCTCCTTTGTATCATCCTTGAGCATCATCATGTCATGTAAGGATACAATAACTACAGATGAAATACACTCATGATAGGATGACATGAGTCTAGAAATATCCTACTCTAACTTCCTCATGCAATTCACTGATTGAACCCGAGACATAGTTCACGACTGAGGGGGAGGCTTATATATTGTGTAGTGCACGGTTACAACAGGAAGTGATGAAGTTATAGTGAATGTGACTGTGCAATGCATAGTGGTTGAGGGACTGGAAGAATAAAATTCTTAGTTGAGGGATACAAAGGCACAACAAGGCAAGCTTTGTTACTGTGATTGCACAATGCACATTTTAGGGAAGATTGATCCAAGTGATTGTGCAGTTGCACAAGCCAAGGAGGCAGTGAGGTCTGATTGTTGACTAAGATTGTGTTATGCATAGTGGAAGATTGAGTAGGATAATGATTGTTCAATTACTAGGGATACGAGCCCAAGACTAAGAATTTTGATAGTGCAATGCACAGTCCTTCAATGCAATGGTTGTGAAGTGCACAGTTCTAGGAAGTTGCATAGATAGTGAATGCTCCAGAAATGTCTATGTGACAAGAGAGAACAAGACATGAAAACAAGTCCTGAAATAATGATCTCACACTCAAATAACATTAATACAAGCCAGAATAATTCTCAGTACCAAAAATAAACAAGAATACCTTGAAAAGATAGTGAAACGACACTTATTTCTATATGGAACAATTCAAACATAGCTTTGCGAAACTTAGAATACAAATTAGGACATGAGTGCAAATACATCTAAAAAGTATGCCAAGTTGTGAGAGAGTGTCAAGCACACATTTTTCTAATGTATATGATCAATTAATGCAAAATAGTTCACTAGAGCTTCCTCTAGTGATGTGCCAATGTGTGACAGATGTAGGAGTTAAAATAATCAAAAGCGACACTTGCGACCATAAGAAAAAGTGAAAATGACACTTGGAAAATCTAAAGAAATTAAAAAAGACATATGCTAAAGTGAATAGAAACCAAAACAGACACTTGTGAAACTAAAACAAGGAGAAAATTACAGCTGCTAAAGTGAAACTAACACTTTCTAAACTAAGGGTGCATAAAGGGAACAATTGAGAAAACTCACTGAAATGATGACACAATGTAGCGAACAGTGAGAGAAAGACTATCAAATGATAGCGTGCACTAACTATTGACATATATTTCATAGTGCACTATCTCTATAGTTTGCGCAATCACTATCTATAGAGGTTGTGTATGTTGGACACCTAATATTCTAAGGGTTGGTGTGGAAGCCGAATAGACTAAGGAAGTCCAAGGGACCTTGGGATTTGGAACTCAATGGTCACACGAATGTACTATAAATGTATATAATTTTCAAATAATTGATGGACTTTCCTACTTATGTTTAATATTATGTTGTTTCCATGTGCGTGTTTAACATGACATCAGAGCAGACGATAACCTGCCCTACTCTACTCATATTTGAGCCACTAATTTTTGTGGTCTTTCTCTGTGTGTTTGCCAGACCTAAGCGTTGGTTGGAAGGGTCATTCATTTTTTGTGATGGTTGTTGCTCTTAATACGTGCATTGTATGTGTTGAAGATTAAGGTTCTATTGTAGACAAAGAAATCAGTTTTCTATACGGCTCATTGATTCATTTGTGTGCTGACTTGGAGCTATATTGGTGTTAAATGGTGCTCTTCATTTGTGCGTTGAATGCATCAAAATATGTGATTAAAGTTTCCTGCTATTAAAGCTCAGTGTTGAGTTGGACAACCTTCATGTGCATTGATTGAGGTCTGACAATCCTTCACCTAATGTATTTGTGCCTTATTTTCCACACTGCAAATCAGTTCTAACCTTTTGGTCCATACATTCTCCTATTTCATTGCTGCGTAGAGAAATTCTCCTTCACTCAGTGTTATTTGTGCCATTTTTGTCATGTTGTTGTGAATGTGCTCAGTCATTTCAGTCAGTCGTTTCTCTGTAATAATTTGCTCAAAAAAATTCCATTCTAGTCAGCTTGTCAGCGCTGACAAAGCATTATTGTACCTCCATGATCAAAGTGCTATCCTTGTAAGATTCTTCACCTAACATATCAGGCTCTGCAAATGCCTCGTCAAAGGCCTACTTGGCAAATGTACAAGCATGATCTGGTGAATTCAAAATCTCATAATATAATACAGAAAAGTTAAGGGCCAGTCCTAGTCTGATGGGGTGAGTTGGAGCCAACTCTGCAATCATAATGTCCCGGGATGCCTTGTATGCAAACAATGTGGTTTCAACATCTTCCTTCCTCTCAGCACCAGTTTTAAATTTTGCATGATATCGATGGTAATAATCCTTCATCTTAGGATAAAATACCTTGGACTCACCAGATGTGGATGACAGGATAAGATGTGTATCTAGAAGATGTAGAATGCCATCACAAATATTACTGAGCTTAGTTATTTTGCATTGTTGTAATTTGTTGCTGCGTTGGTTCCATTTTTATGTGTCATGGACATGAGAGGCCAAGTGGTGCATGCGCTGAGCAAGGCGACTATAATATTTGTTTGTGCATTTATTTCATACGGTAACCCACTAAAATGAGAAGAAGAGGAACAAAGACCACAAAGATAATGCCCCTGTACATGTACATCTTCTCTGTCACCATCTCCTGCCACATTCCCTTCATCTTCTCCTCGAGATCTCACAAGATTGAATTGGTGACATATTGGGAGTAGCTTCAATGGCCAACAGTGTTGGTGCCCATGCAGGAGAGGCTTAGCTATCAATCCCAACATGAAAATGAAGCAGATAAGTGTATTGAATGCAGCAATGTTATGTAAAATTAGGAGTTATAAAAGTGCAAATTTGTGTCACTGGAAGTGTATATAGTGGATTTTTTCGCTTACTCAAAAATGAAATGAAGATGTATGTCGAAGAGATAACTGAGTGATAATGGTCGCGAGGGATGGGGGAGAGCATGATATATAGGTATTGTCATGAGGTCGTCTTTTGGGAACGAGGGATTCATTTTTGACACAGTATTTGATATATTCCATGTATTTCGGTGAAGCAACACCCATCCTTTCCTTCGTTAGTCTTTGGTTGTAGTTTTATCCAAGTGTCTACTAAACAACCTTTAGTTTTTGGCACCAACCATTTAATCTGAGTGTACAAATGTATACTGGGAGCGTCAGTTGCAGTAATGAATGCTCTATAATCACCAACAATGACTTCTTGCATTTGCTTTCTTAAGCACTCCGCATCTAAATTATATCCCTCATGCTGCATTTGCCAAGGGGACAAATACAGGGGCCATGGCTAGTTGAGGATTTGAAATCAATGACGCCATTACTTTGTAAACAAATGTTAAATTTGAAGAATTATTGAGTTTTGGCCTTCTAAAAAGGGGATTGACAAATCATTGCATTAAAGGTACATTGTTGATCATTTCAGAATTTTATTGATTCTATCAATGGGTGAAGGTATTTGATTCTTTTGAAGCTTTAGTTCAGTGATGAGAAATTGGTTTGCAGGGTTCAATCCAGCTTCCTTGGAATTGATTGTCTTTGGTATCTTGATGACACAAACCAGGCTCTACTAGAACTGTCGACAAATTCCATTTGCAAAGAAAGTCAATGATTCACTCTGTTTTTCATAGTGTGAGTAGTTTGAATAATTTGAGAAGTAAGTACATTAAAGCAGCGAGTCATTTCCTGCATTGAAATTGGTGCTACACTGTTTGCTATTGTGAGTTGGTGATATGGGTATCCTGCAACTCATCTAATAGTTGTAGCTATTTATCATTTTATAGGACAATTTGTAGTTGAAGATAACCTCATTATATTGGTTTGAAATGAATCAAATGGATGATGTATTGAAACTACTAAATAATTTAATACATTCCACAGTTGATGAGATGGTTAAGATCAACAAAACCTCTCTTTCCAATATTAAAATTTGTGTCCAAAATGCACAAGAGAATATTGAGTTTTTGTAGCTTGAGACAAAGCTACAACAAGAAGAGCTAAAACATGGTAATCATCATTCTATTCAGAACATTGAGATAAACTCCCATATTGTTGAAGTTCATTCAGATTTAGTACCCAATGAATCAACAGTTGTACATGCAGATGCAGAAATTCAGTCTACACTTTCCAAGTCAATCATCAGACCTTGGGAAGAGCTTGTCCACAACAAGCACATAACTGGTCTTGGGTATGACAAGGACTTGTCGTTTCGTATTCCTGACTACTCAAATCCCATCCAGTTTCAGAGTGTTGGATTCCTTCATGACAGTTCATCTTCAACTATTCCAGATTTTGCCCCTCTTCCACAACAACAGATTGTGAAATGCCAACACTGTGATTGAGTTGGCCATCTGAGAGATCATTTTTTTGATCTTCATCCATGTAAGCACTATCATAAAACCAATCATTCTTCAAATAGGTGCTTTATAAACAAACCTCCTACAAGAACAAAGATTCATCTTGGATGAATTGCTTCTTGGCAATGGGCATCAACAGCCAAGAATATATTCCAATCATATGTCAGAACTTGTTCTAGAGTATTGAATAGTCTTGTAGTTGAGATTTCTTCATCTTCTCACCTTGTATATGACAGGGGGGGAATGATGGTAATCTATAAGCTTCAAAGCCACATCAAGTGAGCTTGAGCCACAACCTACCACACTAGATTTAGATCTGTAGCCAACGACAAAGAAGACCTGAGCATGCCTTCAATTTGTGACACCTATTCAAAGAATTGGGGACACTTCCTCTCGCAGAATACCTGAGCTTCTTTCCAGTTTCAGAAGATTTCTAGGAATTGCGTTAAGCATTCCAAAGTTGTTGGTAATCCTTAAATCATCACAGGTTGAGACCTCCCTTTTTAGGTTGAGGTTCTCCCTTTTATACGAGGTGAGACCTCCCTTTATTGGTTGAAGGTTTCCCTCTTCAAAACATTAGGAGCACATCCTCTAGCAGAAGACCCGAGCTTCATGCCAGACTTGGGAGAGTTCTAGGAACTGCACTAAGTGTTCCAATGTTGGTGGTCATCCTTAAACCATCACCCTTTATACCAACATTTCAGAGAGCACATTCAGCCTAGTTCTGCCATGCATTTTTGCACATTTTGTATTACAACTCTCTTCTTGGACTCATACATACCCATTCGGATTAAGGGGGGAAATGTTGGACACCTAATCCTCTAAGGGTTGGTGTGGAAGTTGAATAGACTAGGGAAGTCCAAGAGACCTTGGGATGTGGAACCCAACAGTCACACGAATGTACTATAAATGTATATCATTGTCAAATAATAGATGGAATCTCCTACTTATCTTTAATATTCTGTTGTTGCCATGTGTGTATTTAACATTGTAAACACTATAACTAAACATTGAGTAGGAACTATTCCTAGAGACTACACAAGTCTTACTTTCAAGAACTTCATCATGGCTATTCTAACGGATAGACATTGTTTACTAAGCTTGCTAGAAAGGGGTGTTCTTATGGATACATCAAGGATTGAACATGTGTAAGAAAGTCATTTTCATAGTTAGAATATTAGAGGAAGACTTAAACACTTAGAAAAACATCAAGCAATGACAGATCATAGGATCACAAATAGGCTCCAAAATTTGAGTGGATGAAAAAGTTTGGAGGTTGTTTGTCAAATCGAAAACACCACCAAAGCCTTAAATTCTTTAAATTTATCAAAGAATTAAAATTTCTTCCTGAAAAAATATATCCATGTGTTCCTCGAGAATTAATATACAGATGATACGTAGTACACATATTTACCCAATGATGGAACCAACACAGGTCCATATACACATTGTGCAGCTGTTGTAGTATTCCCTTCTGCCCTCTTAGCACCAAAGGAGAACCTCACCTGATTATTCTTCCCAGATAAATAATGTTCATAGAAATCAAAATATTGAGAGCAATTAGAATTACCTTCTACCATACCATTACCATGTAGTACTCCAAGGCCCTTCACTTCGATATGTTCGAGTGTTTGGTGCTATAACATATTCTTTTCTCCCCGAGTTGTAAGATATTTTCCTTCTTCTACTCCACTCTCATGAATAATGAAAGTATATCACCCAACACTAAAGTGATTGCCAACAACTTATATAGAGTTCAACTTTGAGCTCTCCTCAACAGTACCAATGGTATTCAAACCATCCTATAGGTACCTTTTTCAAACATTATTTTTACACCTCCATTCAAGCTCATCTTGCTTACAAAAAACAAAATTCTGGCTAATCTTATATGTTTATAACACCAATCTTGAATTTTCCCAATCATTCTATCCATTACTTTCAGCTTGAATTTTCCTTTTCTTCTTATTATGTTGATTCATTTGTCTCCTAAGAAAACATCACCACCATTGAATCTTTCATACTCGCAAAACCACTCTTTATGAGGATTCATATGAGAATATGCACATAATTCAAACAACCATGCCTAATGATCCACGTTTGTACTTGAATGAGCAAAGTAGACATCTCTTACTTCATATAGTGAGTTTTTTTTTTTTTTTTTTTTTTTAATTAATATAGAAGGAGAATCTTTAGACCCCTTCCCTTTCTCTACAATTTGGGCTTTACAATATTTCTTGTAATTTCTTTCTTTTCCACATCTCCAACACACCTTTACAAGCTTTCTTAGATATTAAGATCTTCCTCTACATTTAGATTTCCCACATGATGACTTATTTTTATTTATGTTTTGGGAGTGTCCTCTTATAGAGAAGGCATATTAATTCTAGCTTTCCATGTTTTTTAGTCTCATCTACTTCAATAGAAGAATGAGACTATTTCCTCAAATTTAAGGTAGTTGCATTACTACCTATGGAAACAACCAGACTATCCCACAACTCTGCTAGAGAACATAACAGACTAACGCACTTACTTCATCTAAAATATTAATATCAATAAATAACAATTGACAAACCATAATATTGAAGATGTTCAAATGCTCTATCAGTAAGTCTCCATCCTTCAACCTTGGGTTATAGATATTTTTCCATATGAACAAGTTGTTCACCAAGGACTTGAATTGATACAAACACCCTAAGTTGTTCGACAAATCTTTTTTGTAGCTTCCCCTAACACATTCAGTAATACAAAATCTCAGAGACAAGATAGAATTATGATCTTTACCATTTGGTTCAACCTTTTCTAGCCTTATATTGACATCCATGTGAGTGTACAACTTGGATCCTCAACAATTCATTGACCTTTTTCCACCAAGAAGTCTTCTATTTTGAGATTCCATGGATGAAAATGTTTCCCATTAAATTTATTGATCTCTATTTTTGAACCCCTTTCCGTTTACTTTTACGACAAGAATCAATCTCACAGATCTCCCATTGTAATTGGATCTACCTTGGCTTGGGCCAAACTGCTTCTCCACAAAGGCGTCCCCTTTAAGCCAAAATTTCTCTAATACTAAATGTAGGTTTTAATCCTATTAATATAACCATCACAAATAGATTCTTAATAAAATAAAAAGGATACAATGACAAACACACAAACGTAGACACATATTTTATCTTGGAAACTGAAAGCCGGGAAAACCAAGATTTGTTTTCATTATATTTTTTGTACACTATTACAACAAAATATATATTTCATGGCATACATGAACCACCAATGTAATTGTAGTTCCAAAATTGAAACTACAAAACCATGGGAAAAATTACCATAGACCACAAAATTGCTTTTACTAAAACCATGGTCTGAAAAAATACCAAAACCCTGTGGGACCCTCCTTTTTGTGGTGCATATAGGTCACGCAAAGAATATAATACATACCCAACACATATGAGTACACTTTCCACAATCATACCTATTAAAATAGTTCATTCCACCACTTTATCCTCCATCCTCTCTATGCATGAGAGGGATGACATCATGTGGTACCATGCTACAACATGTACTCCTAAACAAAAGGTCTTACCACAACCTTGGGAAATGAATCCCACATATGGATAGGCTTTGCAATTATCAACAAACACTCGAAGGTGTTCATGCACAACTATGTCTCTCCATGACATGCTAGCTCCTTCAGTAAGCTTCAAGACCCTTGACACAATCTACATTCTTTCATCCATACAGCGACACAACCTCTCTCTCATTATATCTCGAACCCATGCCAATCCATAATTTGCATGTATTCTGTAACCTCCAATCAACAATCATCTACTATGTTTGTTTCACCTTGACCTAGCCTTCCAAAATCATTTTAAGTCACCAAACCAATGTGATATTTCATTGGCCCATCTCTCAAAATTAATCTAACACAAATCCATCCCAATAGCCACTAAACCACCTTTCTCAACTCTCAATTTCATAGCAACAACATTCATTAGACTCTAAATCTTGGCATTCAAGGTGCATTTTTACACTACTACTCATTGCTCCTCCAATGGAACTTTTAGTCTTGTTTCTTCAACCAAGGACACCACCATCTATAGTAGTGGATCTTGCATGGCTATTATTCATCATTGCGACTACTTTCATCTTGGCGCTTGCTTTTGATTTGATCTACCATGAATTTGTTGTTTAGATCAAATTATATCACCAAATGTCCATGACATTCAAGAAAAAATTGGGTCTCAACCTTCTACATATGTAATATTAAGATGTTAATCTTCTACATATCCACAAGCACTATCTTATCCATGTTCTCATACCAATTTTGAATAAAAAGGGAGGGATACATAAAATATAATAAGAACACAAATAAACCGAAATCATGAGAAATTCACAAGAGACAAAATGTACATAGCTCACCCATTAATGACCACATCCATGCAGAAATGAATATGTCCGTTTATTATATCATCCATAAACATTTTACAATATCTACCGCGATTTTGAATAAGAAAGAAGAGATAAATAAAATATAATAAGCAAACAAACAAACAAACACAAATCATGAAAAATTTAGAAGAGACAAAATTTACATGGTCCACCAATTAATGATCACATGTATAGGGAAATGAACCTACCCTTTTATTATATCATACATAAACATTTTGCAATATCCACTTCCTTTTGCCTTGCTCTTACCATGATGAATTCATCATGCCTTCACAAAGTGAGAATGCAATATGGAAAACCATAAGTTACCAAAATTAACTCTATCATCAAAGCAAGTTTAACCTAACTACCTTAATGCATTTACTTTTCAACCCTAACACATATATGTGATAAATATATATATATATATATATATATATATATATATATATATATTAAATGGATATATAACCACTCAGGCAAAACCTATTAAAACAGTTTGAAATAATTACTGACGTATATCTATAGTTTTATTATCTTAGTAATTTACTGTTTTTACGCAAGTTGAGAAATCAATTTCTTGTAGACATGTGACTTTGACGTTGGAAGACACGACAATTAAAAAGAAACCAAAATTAATCCTTATCTAAAATGATGACTTAACTACGTCATTGGCGAAAAGCCATGAAAGACGGAATACTGACAGGTGTAGTATCTTCTCTGAAAAAATGGTTGATTGCAGTCACATATGGCTACTTAGTCTGAGCAATATATGTCGATTATATCTGTGTGGCCATCCTTATTTACATTAGGGATTCTAAAATATTTCGAAAATTGAATATACAGAAGCTTGACTTCACTACCTTACTTTTACCGAACATATTTTCGAAATGTTTGGAAACAACTGAGTGACGCTCAAGTCAATAATAATCTAATTATGAAATTTCGATTCTAATCATAAATACATCAATTTTGAATGCAATATGTTGTCTACATGAAACCCATTTTATTAAATGATGCAGAAAGTGGACATGTTAAACATTCCCTCGAATATTAATAACTCAGGCAATGAACTTCACATGTAAACAACATATCTCATGCTGCTCTGAACAGCCAGATAGGTCCTCGCTGCAATGGCAGGATCATTGGGAAACCAAATATTTATAGTCCTCTCTCCATATATTTCTATGTTAATTCTCCCTCGATCGTCTTCTTCCCCAATGTTTCAGGAAGGCTGAGAATACTTATAAATAATAAGAGCCTTGATGAACGACCATAAGTAGCTGAAATTAGCACCAGAATATCCGCTATTGTTATTCTCATTGTTCCAATTTACCATCTTCTCGTCCGCAACTCGACTACTCCTGCAACTTCTTTTCCTTATCGAGAAGCAGGTCGACATTATGATGATGACAGATATATGTTCATGCGAAGAAATACGACACAGATGGTTACTCGTGTCCTCAACGATCGCAGAAAAATGATGTCATGGGATTCCAGAGATCTGTGTGTCAGTGATAGATCGCCAATTCCACAGACGTGTCACCTGTTGAAAGGGGATAAGAGGGAGCAAAATTCGCGGAGAGATGAAGCGGCGGAATCCGCGGTGGGTTACGTACTGAGAATCGTAGGGCATGAGTGGTAGTGGGGCATATTATGAGAATCAATTTAATTTATTTTGTCGGTGACTTGGTAATACTAAGAATGGTGGGGAAAGAGCGAAAAAAACAAGAGATGAAACGTATCATTATTTGATATGCGAGGTATCCTCCACCACCTGCCGCCCACAACGGTCACAAAGGTTGCGTCTACGCAAACAGTAAGCGTTGAATATTTTTGGCATTTTGTGTTCATTGTAACCTCCTGGGCGTTTGTTGAATGTGAAGACGCGACTTTATTGGGCACCGCTAATACTAGGAAAGGAGTTTGACGGGATAATTGCTTGTTACCGGGTGATTTGTTATTCTTGATTTGCTAGAGAAAATAATTGCTTGTCACTGAGTGATCTCTTGCTGATATGTCACTCAAGAACAATTAAAAGATTTGTATTTTGGTAGAGATGCTTCATTGAAACTGTTAAAAACAGTCTGTCGGGCTTGAAAATTTAAGAATGTTCTATAAGTGAGCTCTTCACAAAGTTTTTTTTTCTTTTTATATATTTTGATTTAATTTGTCTAAAATTTGGTGGTAAATTTGATAGACGGTTTTTTCACACAAAAAAAAAATTTTAAGTGTTAAGTTCATATATACAATCAAAAAACTAGTTTAAACAACACAAATCAAGATTTGAACAAAAAATCTTAGATAAACAATTGAGAAATAAACTCCTTTATTTAAAATAAATATAAACTTCCATAAATAATTTTTTTATTTATTACTAAAATAAAATATATTTTTTTTAAATTAATTTTTTATTTTAAAATTATAATAATAAAAAAATACTAAATATTCACATGGTTTCCTCTACAATTTTATATTATAAAGTTTTTATTCTTAATTATTCGAAATCAACCCTAAATAATAAATCCAAACCACTTATTAAAAAATGAAATGGAGAAAATGGTTCCAAACCACCCATTAAAAAAAATTGAGATGGAGACAATGTTTCCAAACCACTCATAGAAAAATGAGATGGAGGATGATTGGCCTCTGAAAATGGGATAGAGGATGATTCCAAGTCAACCATAAAGAATGAATCCAAACAAGTTAGAGAAAGATGGGATGGAGAGGATGGTTCCAGACCACTCGTAGAAAGATGGGATGGAGGATGATTCCAAGCCACTAATTAAAAAAAGAGTCTTTCTTGCCAGTGAATTTCTCTCCCTCTTAATACGCAACGCGTGAAAAGCTGAAGAAAGTGGACAGGACAATGTTCGACAAACGGTTTTTAAAAGGACAGTAATCCGGCTTTCAAACTCTGCAAGGAAAAAGCTCGAACACTATGAAAAAATAAAATAGTAACATAGTAATATGATAATATTTACGTTTTAATTAGTACAAAATTATTTAATCCCTCATTTAATAAGAGTTAAGAAACATAATAATATGATAATATTTAGGTTTTAATTAATATTAATATTAGAATAAATATGTAATAATTACTAAAGATGAATATTATTAGTACAAATTTATTTAATCCCTGGTTTAATAAGAGTCAAGAAGAATCAAAGTTTTGAAGATACATATTTTTTTGTTTTGTGAAAATTTTAAAAAATATGATACGTATTTTCGTTTTTGGAAAAATTTAAAAAATATTTGCAATTTAGTAGATGTTAATGTTTAATAAATGTAGAATTAAGATAAATTTGTCTTGTTTTTATAATATTATTTTAATTATTACGTTTAGGTATGTTTATTTGAGAGTTCTAGATTTTCAATTGAATTAGAATTGTTTATTTTGGAGTTATAGAATTTTAAATTAATTATCAACAATTATTTAGTTGATGAGAAAGATTTATTATCTATGAAATATTCTATAGTAGTAATCACATAATAAATATTGACATTTATCTCAAAAGTAATTATGCTCTTTCCATCTTCTTAATTAAATTGATCGATTAAAAAAATCTCAAATAAGCAAATATCATAAATTGAGTTATGTTTTTTTGAAAATGTGGTATTGATAAGCCATGGTATAGTAACAAATCTTATTCATACATTAAGAATCCCATGCATAAATGGGTAAATATTATGGTTAAGAATCTTTTAAATGTATATAGCTTGAGCATGCCTAATGGTTAAAAGCATGTATTTCCTCGTACAAGGTCCCAAGTTCAAAACCAAAGGGGGGTAGAGTATGTATGCATTTGTAGACTTTAGTAGTCAAATCATTGTGCATAGGTTGTCCCACAAACAAGGGCATCTCATACACCAATTTGGTGTCAAACTTTGGTGTGACCTTAAAATCATATTTTTGTAATTTTTTTTAAATATTGGCAATGTGAGATCTATCATGAAGTGTTTTGATATTTATCATGGATTGATGACCATCAACATTTACTAGCCATTTAACTTATATGGCTGACCCGATATAAAAACTTCATATCCTTAATGTGCTGAGAGGTGTTCTACAACCCAATATAGGGGAGATGTGTAGGTATAATGTAACAAAGTATGTCAACATTTTTTAAATGTCAGGAAAATGTCTATAAAAAAAATTAAAAACAAAATAAAACAAAATTAAATGCTAGCTTCATATGTTTTTATTAATATTCAAATTAAAACATATTTAAATTTAAAATGTGAAATGTAAAGTA
The DNA here is from genome assembly GCA_000404065.3 of Pinus taeda. Classification (NCBI taxonomy): domain Eukaryota; kingdom Viridiplantae; phylum Streptophyta; class Pinopsida; order Pinales; family Pinaceae; genus Pinus; species Pinus taeda. The sequence goes on from APFE030282391.1 coordinate 47,454, forward strand.
ATGCAAAATGTAGAATGTAATGAAATGTAAAATGTAATTTACAAAAAGGTAAAATGTAATAGCATCATCAATTTGATCAGAAGAAATTGGTATCTGTATAAAGTAATGTTAACGTACTATTGTTTCCTTCACAAATTATTTCTTTAATTTTATTATTGGTATAATAATCAATAATAATGACTATTATTATTCTAATATATTATAATAAAAATATGTTGGAAACTCTCAAGATGCTGCCTAGAGGAGATATATATCACTTATCCTATGATGACATTAAAATTGTGTTCAAGATTCACTGTAGGGATGCTAGGAATAAGGGTAGCGCTAATCAAGGCTTGGTCAGTTCCTCTCCCTCCACAACATCTATTAAGAATGATATATGTAACATTTTGGAAGATTTCAAGAGTGAAATTCTACATACCTTTTCGCTGCAAACGGATACCATTCAAAGAAAAATAAAGTAAGAGGGAGTAGAAAGTACATTAGCTATTTTCTTCCGTAGATACACCAAAAGACATCATAGGAATGAGTGTCCACTGAATGTCATATAGGTTTTTCTAGTCTATCAAGAAAATCATCAAACAAATAATTGACCATCTTTTGCGCGACTAGAAGTTGTATACCAAGGGGCCGAAGGAGAGTCAGAGAAACATTGTTTCATCAATCAAAGAATACCTCAAGGACCTTGGCCATATCAACAAGGCATGCAAGGTGCACACTACTCTTATTATAATCCAAATCAGAATGCACCCTTGCAACCTTACTACTCTTCCACTCATCCATGCTGGTCCACACCTCCTTCTTGGCCTTGTGCTCCTCCATATCCTCCTCAACTTGTCAACCATCCTTTTCAGGCACATCCACCACAATCTTCTCAATGGGGCAACTCATCACAAGGGTGGAGGCCTCAAGTTAACCAACCTCCTACTATACTACGTCCACCCCAACCTCAACTACAACTCACTCATCCTACTCCACCTAAGCAACCATAAATTCTTGCTCACCCAAATCTAGACCTGAACAACAAGCAAGCACAACAGGTATATAATAGAGAGATGCCTTATCCTTCTTATATTGTTGAAATCCAGGAGATCAACCTATGGTCTTGGAGACTTCTTCCGGATGACCACCCACCTTCACCACCTGGAGAGATTGAAGAATATAAGGAAGAGAGTGTTCCACAATTCAATCCACCTCCTTTTCCAGAGAGGGTGATCCACCCTAGCTAGCACACCCCAAAAGAGGTTGAAATTATGGGAGAATTGAAGAATTTTGTGTGTTAAAATACCCCATCTCCAGGCTATTAAAAATGTTCCCATCTATAATAAGCTCAGCAAGGAGAATTTTTTCAAAACTACTAGGAGAAAAAAAAATAGACACCCCCCAATAAACTTTGTTGGGAAATTATCTGATTTGATGCTTGGGAGGGTGATCTTCCTGAGGTATCTAGACCCTCAAAGCCATGTAGTAGATGTACACATTGATGGCCTTATAGTCCTTAACACCCCGATTGATCTTGTGGTTTACATCAATGTGATGGCTAACGAAAACATGCTAAAGCTAAACCTCGAAGGGGGTTTGAGAAAGACCACCACAGTGTTGGAGCTTGCAGACAGATCTATAGTAGATCCCAAGGGAGTTGTTGAAGATGTTATGGTCTCCATTGGCTCTGGGGAGTATCCTATTAATTTCTTGGTTCTCTAGCCGAAAACCAAGTTTAATGACTATCCTCTCATCTTGGGAAGGCCATGGTTAGCCACTGTTGATGCTTACATTAGTTGTAGGGTTGGGAACATGACCATTAAGTATTGACATTTGTCTAAACATTTGGTATTCTATCCTCTTGCTTAGCCTGAATCTATTGATCAGGACTTTCCCTTGTGGTTAGAAAAGTAGGAAGAAGGTGAATTGTATCACACCACCCCCCACTCAATATGCACTCTGGAAATTATTACAGGAGGGGGACAACCTAATGAATATGATCTCATTGACCATATCCTTTAGAATCAACCTCCCACTCCCATACCAATTAATGAGTTGACGAAATAATCTAGGAGTAATTCTTGGACTGGCTTATTCCCTATTGACTCAAGTCTAAACCATTTCAAGATTTTATAGTTTTGACCCTCCAAAGCCTTAAAGATCAACCCTTCTTTATCGGTCAAAGAGGAAGAACAATTGTGGAAAGTGGTGAGGAAACACCTAAATGTTTTTTCTTGGGACTATAAGGAAATGAAAGGTGTGAATCCCTCTATTTGTACTAAACATATTTACATCAAGGAGGGATGCAAGTTTGTGTGCCAACCCTAGAGGTTTACAAACCTATCTCTTAAGGACACTGTGAAAGAAGAACAGCCAAAACTACTAGATGCAGGGTTCATATACCACATTTCAGATAGTGAGTGGGTGTCATCTCTTGTGTTAGTTCCTAAGAAGAATGGGAAGTGGAGAACCTATGTGGATTACTAGGAAGTCAAGAAGGCTACAAAGAAGAAAAGTTTTCCCTTTCCCTTGATTGACCAAGTGCTGGATGGCCTTGTAGGGAAGAAATTATTCTCCTTCCTAGAAGGATTTAGTGGATATAATCAAATCTAGATCAGCCCCGGAGACAAAGATAAGACCACCTTCACATGTCCTTGGGGTACCTTTGTTTATGGAGTTGTTTGATTTTGTTTGTGTAATTCCCTGCTACTTTCCACAAGGCAATTTTGATTATTTTTGTTGAATTGGTTCATGACTCTATTGAAATATACATGCATGATTTCACTCCTTATGGATGTGACTTCCATGAAGATCTCTCTAATATGTGCAAGGTTTTGCATAAATGAATTGAAATTTCTCTCTCTAAGTGTTGATAGGTGTGAATTCTTGATGAGTGAAGGGACTACCCTTGACCATTCCATATCCAAGTAAGGGATACAGGTAGACCCAAACAAAATTTCCATTATCAAAAGGGTTCCTACCCCTCAGAAGAAAAAAATGTTAGGAGCTTCTTGGGACTAGCTGGGTATTATAGGAGATTCATCCAAGAATTTAGTAAAGTGGCTTCACCTTTGCTTGGTTTACTGGACAAAGATTCATATTTCTGTTGCACCAACATTTTTCAAGAGGTCCTTGAAGTGTTGATAGAAAAGTGGACCACTGCACCCATCCTAAGAGGTCCCAACTGGGCATTGCCTTTCCATATCCATACTGGTGCATCAGATAAAGCTATGCGGGGAATGTTGGGACAAGAAGAGGATAAGTTTCCTTATGCTATTTACTTCATTATTAATAATTGGTCTAATGTTGAGTTGAATTACACTGTAACTGAAAAAGAGCTCTTAGATGTAGTACTTTTTTAAACAAATTTAAGCACTATATCATTGGGTACCAAACTTTTGTTCATACTGATCATGCAACCATTAAATATTTGATGAACAAGCCTGATGTTAATGCTAGGATAATTAGATGGTTTTTATTGTTACAACAATTTGATTTGACTATTATTGACAACTAGGGAAAGACAATTTGGTTGCAAATTTTTTGTCCAAGCTAACCTTGCCTGCAGGTAATGAAGAGATGGTGGATGATCAACTGTCATATGAGCAGCTACTTTCCATCTCGGTAATTTATCCTTTGTTTGATGACATATAAAACTACTTGGTTTCTCAAAGGTTCCCTCCTAATCTATCATCCAAGGATAAGAACAATATTGTAAGGAAAAGCTCTCCTTTCACTTGGATTGGGCGGAATCTTTTTAGATTAGGACAATATCAAATATTGAGGAGATGTGTAAGAAAAGAGGTATTTGACACCCTCATAGCATGTCATGATGGTCCTTCTGGAGGTCAATTTTCTGCAAAAAGGACAACCATTAAATTTTTACAGGCTAGTTACTATTGGCCCACTTTACATCAAGATGCAAAGAGATATACCACTACATGAGATCAATGTCATATGATGGGAAAACCCGCACCTAGGGATGAAATTCCCCTACAAGATTGAGTTTCCTTAGATCCATTTGAAAAGTGGTGCATGGATTTCGTTAGGCCAAATTAATCCACCATCATGATAGAAAAAGTACATCATTGTTCGCATTGTTTAGTTGACAAACAGGGTTGAGGCAAAGGTAGTCAAAGAAGGAACTAGGCATAAAGTGGCTAAATTCTTAAGATAAAACATCTTTTACAAGTTTGGGTATCCAAAGAGGTAGTCACTGATCGAGGATCACAATTCACATCCAATTTGATTGAATATATCATTAGGAAACCCCATATCAAGGATAATACATCCACTACCTATCATCCTCAAGAAAATGAGAAAGTAGAGGTCAGAAACAAAGCATTGGGGAGCATCCTCACCAATGTTTTTAGCAACAACATGAAAGGTTGGGCAAAGAGACTATTAGAGGCAACTTGGGCCTACAATACCACTTGGAAAGCCACCACTGGATTCACTCCATATGATTTGGTTTATGGTAAGAAAGATCTGCTTTCTATTGAGTTTGAAAATAAAACTTTGAGAATGGTATCTCAATTGGACTTAGATATCACCACAACACAACAAGAAAGGTTTCTCCAACTAAATGGCTTAGATTAGGGTTTAGAATGCGAGCTATCTTACACACTGAAGTAATACAGCTACAAAGGAAGGTCTAGCATGAAAATCACATCTAGGAAAAAACTTTTCAAGAAAGGGATTGGGCCTTCTTATATGATTCTAGGTTCAAACATTTTAAAGGGAAGCTAATGAAAAGATGGTTGGGTCCATATATAGGGGAAAAGTGTCATAAAAATGGATCCATCTAGATCAGAACCATTGATGAGGATGACATTCCCTTGCTTGTAAATGGTTTTAGGTTGAAGTTATATAGGAGGCCATTGTCCAAGGAGGAATTTATCAGCTCAATCAATAAAGAATTGAATGTGATTGGGACTTTCATAGCTTCTAATCCACGACATTCCTAGAAATTAAAAAAAAATAAAAAATAAAAAATAAAAGGCCTAGATGAAAACCTCTATGAGGCTTATCAGGCTAACTGCAAGGTTGAAAACCTCTCTAAGGAAACCCATGAGCAAAAAAAAGAGAAATAATAATAATAAATATACCTAGGTGAAAACCTACCTTGAGGCACTCAGGGAAATCACGCCAGTTTAAAACCTTCTCTGAGGTGGCCTGTGTGTCTCAAGAAAAAGAGAAAAGAAAAAGATACAAGGAAGGAGCTTATATCATATTTTCTCACCTTTCCTTTGTTTTGCATAATTGTACACAGTGGCAGATTTCATGGCTATAGGCCAAGAATTACAAGCTATCATCCATTCGTCCATCCATGCACCTCATATCCATCCTCTCCATTCATATTACTATCTTTATCTACCATCCCATCATCAACAAATGCAAATTTTGCCTCCTCTTTGTGATGTTATGGGAAGGACCTATAATGCTACTTGAGGAGACTCTCGAGCTACAAGAGGGTGATACGAAGAGGAAAAAAATGCAAAATACCATCCTGACTTAGAAAAATGATAAATTAGGTCCTGCTACGACTTTTAAATCATCCATCCATCACCCATCTACTCATTCCACCAAAAGTTTACTCAAATTCTCCACTCTGTCCTACCTTAAGGAAAAAACATAGAATCTACTACTTTATATCTCTCCAATGTATTCACTACTTCTCCATGAATTTAACCCTATCCTCATATCTCATCATTATCTCCCTCATATCGTTCATGAAAACCAAAGACTTCAAGGGGAGAACAAAAGACTGCTACACAAAGAAACTCCTCTTGTAGCAACGAGTGCAGGCACACGGTAATCACTAATATATATTTTTTTCCCACCACTAGAAGAGTAGATGAAGTTTTGTTTGTAGCTATGAAGATACCCCTCATTCTCAAATAGGATTTCCTTTAGCAACAACAACTTGGATATTAGAAAAGGCACATGCAAACACACAACAAGAGTAACAGTAAATTTAGCGTTAAGAATGAAGACATTGACGGGAAATAAGTCAAAGAGGTGAACACCGTTGATCATAATGATATATTGTCCAAATCTAGCACACAAACCTCTGCAGCTGTTTGATCCATGGGTAGGCTTAGGTATGGCAACCCTAACATCCTTCCTTTGCATAAAAATGAAAAAATTGTGTTTTAAGCGAGAAAAGGTGTTTTAATAGGATGAAGGTGGGCAGTGAACTTGGTGACCCTCGACTAGTAAACTCAACTATAAGTTAAGTCACCCATGCAATGTGGAAATGTCAACTCCTACGAAGTGGTTTCTTGGAAGAGTGGGGTGATAATCATAAGGAGGAAGAAATGATTACAGTTCGTGGGGATAACAGTCCAAAACAGGAAACTTATGTTAATCCCAAGTCACTAGAGTGCTCCAAGATTTTAACCAGAAGAGGATATTATGTGCTAGCTGAACTTCATTTGCACCATCACTAATTCCAAAAATAGGTAGAGGAAGGATGAGCTAGTGCATCGAGTAGCCTAGAGTGCCACCGAGGAGCTTCAAACCCTGCCTGCAAAGTGCTATAGGAAAAGGAAATAAGAAGGCCTGCAATTTCTATAGCAGGGGCATGAGGAACTACAAGAGGAGAAAAAGAAGTCACATTGGCTTGATATTGTCTCAAAACCTTCATGCACACCCATAATTTCTCTAATAAGAAGTGATACTATCCTCCTTTGCTTCTACACCCAATTTCACAAGTAGATTTTCTTGAAATTAAGAGCCTATAATAGTCAATTGATCAATAGAGGGTCCTTTTGAAAGTTTTTTGTGGTTAAGAGAAAAGAATATAGTTTGGTTTTTATCAATTCGAGCACCCTTCTTCCTCATTATTAACAAGTATCATGCCACTGTGTCATCACTTTTTGCACTCTTGTTTCACCACTAAGACTGTTTGAATTTTCTTGAATTCCAGACTTACATATAACACATATTTCATTATATTTGGAATTAAATAGTGAATCTAGAATTTAAATATAACCAAAAAAATTCATTTCTAGTGATACCCTTATAATATATTTTTCCCAATTTTAATGAAATATGTGTTATATCATCAAGGAGAAATAGAGAACTTATGGGGGGAAGATTTAACAGAAGGGAACCCTCAGACACCAGGAGGATTCACCAACACCCTCCTATAGTTGACATCTTCATAAACCACTAATGGTTGGGTTTCTTTGAGCTACTAAAGGGGTATGATGATGATCTTGCCCATGAATTTTCCATGGAATTACACTGAAGAAGAAGATAGTGCCGCAGCTGTTGTCAGAGGGTTCGTCATCTCTCTCAGTCTTGAAACCATAAGTAGAGTGACCACCTTACATTTAGGAATTAAATGGAGCAAAGAAGACAAGCAAGTCTCACAATTAGGAAAATCTTCTTCATTTCAAAAGAGAAGCTTGTAGAAGACAAGAATGGAGTTAGAAGAGAAACTTTTCCTTCACCTTGGGATGAGGTATATTACCATATCCTTAAATATATATCTCATGAAGGGAGATGAAGTGTGGCTTAAGCCTATCACTTCAGGTTGCCCTAGTAGTTGATATTCAAGGAATAATTACCCCTTTCTCAAAGACTTAGTGTCCCCCATTTCCTCTTCTAGTCAATCATGGAGATGAGTGAGAAGGTTAGGAAAGGAAAACACCAACACTTATATCACCATGGCCTCACGAAATTGATGGTGGTAGATGCTCTGAACCACTTGAGAATCCCTTCCATATGTAACAAATTTGTGTACATGGATAGGGATACTTTCATAAAAACACAAGCCCTCATATGAGGAGTGACTCCAGCCTCTAGTATTGGAGGAAGAGAGGGAAATATAGAGGAGGAAGAAGTAGAAAGAATACTAGAAGAAGAAAGAAAACATGAGGAAGAGGCAACAAGAAGAAAATAAAAAGAAAGAAAAATAGAGGAAAAAGATGTAGTAGAGATAGAGGAAGGATAAGTAGATATGAAAGGAGAAGAGGAGGAGAAGAAAGAACAAGCCCTGAGGAGATTTCTCCACCTGAAGGAGCAGAAGAAATAGAACAGGAAGTAGTTACAACCTTAGCAACAACATTGGGCACTCCTATCTAGCCCAGGAGGAAGAAATCAAGACCAAGTCAAATGTATTTCTGAACTAGGAAGAGCACTAGAATTAGAAAAGGGAAGCAACAAACTTCTATAGGGGTTCCTATAATTATTGATGAGTCACGTAGAAAAAAGGGATAAATAGGACCTATTTAAGGAAAAATTGAGTAGGACAGTACTCCCAAAACCAAAACCAAGTCACCCATAGCAAGTGTTAGTAGGCCTATCACTAGGTTTGTCACCTTAAAGAAGCCATAGACACAATTCCTTTGAGTAAGAGGAAAAACAGGATCATTGTTAGTTACACGAGAGATAGGTTTTGCTACAGGAGGGGAAGAATATGCTGCAGGAAGGACAAGGGAAGATACAAGAGCACCAAAAATATTCACAAGAGGAAGCCACCACCTAAAGGATTGTTGGAGAAGACCTAGAAGAGCTCCAAAAACCTAGCCCACAGCCTAGATTGAGCTACTACTATAAACTCATTGAAGGAGGATTGATTTTCCCTGAAACATTTGAAATCCCACTCTTTTATGAGTTGGATATAGAGAGGTAGAACCTGCAGGTGCATGAAACTTGCTAGTAAGAAGGTAGAGGATGTGGGCCTCATGGAAGAAAGTTTAATTTAAATGGGAAAATAGTTAATTTATTTGAGAATGAGAGAGTCCATGATGAAGGAGAAACTGGAAGAATAAAACATGAGCTTGAGAGAGAGGCTGCAGGAGAAAGAGACACAACTTTCCAACATGGAAATTCTCTCCATGGAAGAACTACAATGAATACAACCATCAAAGTCTTATTCCCTCTTTCTTAAAGAAAATTCTGGCTCTAGTTCAAAATCAAAATTTTGGCACAATATGGATCTTTTCCCTTTCAGGACTACAGGTAGTTCATTGAATTTCGCAGCCAAACTAAAATGGAAGCCAAAAAAAAATTGGTTGGATTTTACATGCAGATCCTCACTTTGACAAATATGAATTTTTGGGATACCAATTCATGATTGGGAGATATGTAGCTGATGGCTTTAGCATCCTGGATGACTCATGACGAGACAAGAATTGAGGAGGTGAAAGGGATAACGACAAAGGAGTAAAATGATTCATTGTATATCAAGGCAGAGCTAGTGAGCTCAAAGGTTTTCATTAACAATCATGGACTCATCTCAAATGATGTTGCTTTAGCACCCACATACATTTCTACCTAGGAGAAATCCATTCTACACTTTGAAGACACATTCATGATGTTGGGAAGAAAAAGTATCCAATGATGGCTTGCCTTACCCCATAGTCTACTGATCATAGAATATCACTATCCTTAAAGGCTAATGAATGACTTGGAGAGAACACCATTTTACAAAAGGATCATGTAGAGGATGTAATCAGGTGGAAAGTACTCAAGCTCAGTCCACTCTTGTTGTTAGTCTTACAAGAAGTAAGAGATGACATAGGAGAGCAGAGGGAGTGGACAGAGATAAAGAGGAATGTAGGCTTTTACCCCCAATAGGGCACACCATCTTAGGAGCCTTTGGATGTCAAGGAGGCCACTAGGGGCATGAAAGCGCTGCATATGGATGACTGACTTGCTCATAGGATGAGGAACTCCTTGAACAGTGGGGTGATGATGAGTCCCATCAACATGTGTATTTTGAATATCAATATGCCATCCTCCAACTTTAAAAATATCCTTCTCTTACATTAATTCACATTTTTTGTTATATTATGGTCAGTAAGAGGAGTAAAAGTTGTTTGTCAGAGTATGGGGCATAATGTAGTTTAATTGCAAGAAAATGAAACAATGTTTAGGCTATTACTATGCGCAGGCTTGATGGAGACAACAAGGAGAAACTTTTGGGGTTTGTCCACCTCCTTAACTCCCTAAACACAAATTGGTATCACAATATCCTCTCTCAGTAGTTTGAGTTCATTGGACATCGAGTGACTCCTAGTCCAAGTAAATATCAAGAGGGACAGGATCCACCATTTTTGAGGTCAATGAGGGAACCACTCCTACGTTCAAGGGAGTTGCTTCAACTTCCCTTTTGTATCAATAAACTAGAAGAAGAGCTCATTAGGATTGAAAATTTTTGCTCAACCATGTGTAGTTATTGAGCTTCAAGCTTGACTTTGTTATTTTAACCTTTTGTGTGATGTAATAGACCTATACTTTTTCATAGTGAGAAGTTTGATTTTAGGTTGCATCTTAGTTATTTTCATAGGGATGAGACCCTTGGGTTTAGGCCCAACCTAGAGGCTTTGGTCCCTCTTCTTGTATTAATGTTTCTTCTTGATTCTAAGAATTTCATAGTTTCCTACATTTTATAAGAGATTAATATATGAAATCATGTGTTTGTAGCCTTTACATTACCTCTCTTATGGGAGAATGAGTGGAAGAATTCATAACCACAACCCAAAATAATTGCTTTTATGATTTCTTGGAAATAGATTAGTGTTAGCTGTCATGTTTTACATTTGATTTTTGTAGCTTAGAAGTCAGTTGAGTGATTAGATCAGTTGTATTTCACGAAGTAGATGTTATTTATACTCATATCATCTTTTCCATTACAAGTCATTTCATTTTGTTAATGATAAATGGATGCATGCAAGTGATTGATTGAAGGGTTGGTTGGCCTGCAAAGAAGGGAACCTATACCTCTTCCATATTAATCTCCTTCATATTTTCCTTCCACTTCCAATCTATGTCCCAAAACCTTTTTTTATAAGCCATCCTGCCTAGTACACCTAGAGCACCCATCTTAGTGAAAGACAGACCTCCGAGAGGTCCTAAGCTTGGATAGGAGCTCAAACGTACCTCCCTACATTTGCTTCAAATACCATCCACCTCTCCATACCCTCAAGCCAACCCTCCCACCTTCAAAAAACAGTCGGATGCCCTCCTATAACATTACAGGCATCCGATAGAAATCGGATCTACTGAACCTATAATAGCAATTCCCTTCATCAATATTGATCCCCACTTCAACTTTGAATTTGCATAGATGCATAAGGACCCCCATATGTGATTTTATGATCAAGGGAAGCTCTTAGGCCACTCCAACTCTTCATTTTATTCACTGCAAAAACATAGTACAATTAATTTCTATTCAAGTAGGTTACCTATTTATAAGCAAGTGTGATTTGGGTAGATGGTACATGCAATTCTGATTGGTAGTTTGATGAATTATGCAAGATAATTTAGATTCCTTTTTGTAATTAAATGAGGTAATTTGACGAATTCTGCAAGATAACATAGCTTTCTTTATGCAAGTAGATTAACATTTTTCCTTTCATGAATTGATTAGTTAGCATTTACAATTTGGATGAATGGCATTTCCATTTTTTTAGCTAGAAGAAATTTCCAATTGTACCCTTATCAACACAATTTCATTCTAATTTAGTAGGAACAAGGGTCTCTAAACACCTTTTTATCTAATCTCATAACTAAGGGTGGCATGAGTGGAATCTTATCTTTTGTGCATATAACACTATACCCTTGAAGTTTGTATGAATCCCATGTTGATAATTTGAGCTGAGGAGCTCTTGCGAGTTGCAACATTATTGTTGCAATACCAGGGCTCACCAATATAATATTTCCTTCACCAAGCTTCAATAACCCAAACTCAATTTTCATTCTCTCATCCATGCAACTACACAATCTCTCTCTCATTACATCTCCAACCGAAGCGAATCCATAATTTTCATGTACTCCTTAACCTCCACTCGACAATCATCTACTATGCATTTCTCACCTTTACTTGTCCTACCTAGATCATTTTCATTCACTAGATCCATGTGAACTCTCATTGGCCCATCTCTCAGAATTAATCTTACATGAATCGATCCCAACATCAAAGAAACCACCTTTCTCAACTCCCAATTTCTTAGCATCAACATTTATTATACTATAAAACTTGGGATTGAAGGTTCACTTGCAAACTACCACTTATTTCTCCCCCAACAGAACTTTTAGTCTCCTTTCTTCAACATTGTGTACCACCATCTGTAGCAATGGCATCGCCATGGCTATTAATAATGAGTGCTACTACTTTCATCTTGGCCTTTCTTTTCTTCTGATCTACCACGAATTATTCTTTAGATCATTCCTGATCAACAGATGGCCATGACATTTGACCAATGTTTGGGTCTAAAACTTATACATATGTGATAAGATCTTAATATTCTAGAAGCATATGCGATAAGATCTTAATACTAGAAGAATTAGGGCATCCACTCTCTCATACAAATTTTGAATAAAAGCGGATAGATAAATAAAATATAACAGGCACACAAATAAACACAAATAATGAGAAATTAACACGAGACCAAATTTACATAGTTCACTCATTAATGACCACAGTCATGGAGAAATGAACGTGTCATTTTATTATATAATTTATAAAAATTTACAATTTCTAACTCCTTTTTACACTAGTCGGAAAGTGATGAATTCATTCCGCCTTTAAATCGAGCACAGTAAATGACAATACCATTGGAAAAAGCATGAGTTACCAAAATTAACTCTATAATGAGATCAAGTTTATTCTAGCTAACCTAACATATACTTTTCAAATATGATAGATTTCAATTCAAAATATAATTTAAAAAAATGCATGTTGAAAATGGATATATAAATAAAATTTCTAAAAGATGCATGTTGAAAATGGATATATAAATATAATTTTTAAAAAATGTTTTTGAAAATCAATGTATAGTTGAAAATAATGGAGAATGTTTGTTTCATGATTGTGTGTCTTAGATTAGATTTAGTTCCTATTTTCTAGGAGATAGTTTTTATCTCCCTAAATTTAAATGTAAACTTATATATTTCTGATTTGATGATTAATGAAAGAGAGTGGTACTCCTTGGGCAATCTCTAGGTGTAGTTTGCTCATCTGTGAGTTGCTAGTTTAAGTGTGCAAGTTTCATTCTAATTTGTCTTTCCATTTTTTAACATGGTATCAAATCCTTGGTGGTTGAGTTGGGTCTTTGTTGAGCCTTGGTGGCTGAGAACCCTTGTGGCTGAGATTGGAGGGTGTGTAAGCCTTGGTGGCTAAGAGCCAAGGTGGCTGGTACAACTTTTCTTTGTGATAGAGCATTGATATTTTGAGTAAGATTGATCAGGGTGACCCCAAAAGGAGAAGCTATGCTAATCAGCACTCGCAGTACACAGGGAAAGAGTGTTGATCAGCATTGGTGAACATTGTTACTACCCATGCTGATCCCAAAAACTTAAACAAATTTTCTTCAGCATGACCAACATCAAGGTGAAAGGGTGTTGATGTTTCCTGCCAGATAGAGGTGGTCTGAGACTAGATGTACCTATGTTGGTGGTCATGTCCAATGTGTCTTTTTAAGGCCATCTATTTGGAGTTGGATTTGTACCATCCAAATGTAGAGCTCTTGGAGGATCTAGAGTTTGATTCGTAGATCAACTATTGGATGACTTGGTGTTAGATCCATAGATCGACCGTTGGACGATTTACAGGTGAATCCATAGATCAACTACTGGAAGATCTGTAGTTAGATCTGTGGATCGACTATTGGAAGATCTGTAGGTGAATTCGTAGATCGACTGCTGGAGGATTGAGATTTATATCCGTATATCGATTACCAAAGCATATTGAGGTGGATCCATAGATCATGTACTGGAGGATATGGAGGTGGATTCTTAGATCGATTGCTGGAGGATATGGAGGTGGATTTGTAGATTGAATGGTTTTGTCACAATGAATAACCACATTGCATAAACGTACCTTAATGGGAGAACTAAGCTCGATGGGTCAAATTACGCCAACTGGAAGTTCAAGTTGCAGACATTGCTCAAGGATTCAAGTGCATGGACAATTGAAAATTGAGATGAAGCAAAGCCGACTACAACGAGTGGTTCCAAAACCTTATTAGTTCGATAGTGGGAAAAGAGGGAAAATAAAGTGAAGGTGTTGTTGAAGATGTCGGTAAAATACATCATAGTCCCCCATATTTGAGAATGAAAAATAGCTAATGACATTTGGATGACACTAAATGATTTTTATGAAATGAAAAATAAAAATCGTATGTTTTTTATGAGGAGTAAGGTTCTTTCCATTATAATTGAGGAGAATGAATTCGTTTCTACATTCATCTCACGGATTAAAGAAGCGAGAGACAAGTTGGGCGACATAGGGAGAAAGTGTCGAGCACCGATCTCATCACAATTACATTAAATGGCATGCGAAAGGATTACCAAATATTAATTACAGGGCTTGCAACAAGGGAGAAAGCTCCCACCTTTGAAGAATTGACAAGGATTTTGATGTAGGAAGAAGTGAAGCGTATGAACTTGAGGTCTCAGAATGCAAATTTGACATTGGTGGAAAAGAAAAAGTTCTTCAAAGTGAAACCAGTAGGAGGACATAAAAGCGGTGGTCCATCCCAAAAAATTCCATTTGAAGGTATGTCATCCGCTAAAACTGATTCAATAATTAAGTGTTTTTACTTTGGTAGAACTCGTCATATTGCTATAGATTGTTATAAAAATAAGATTGATGAAACTAGACACAGACACAAGAGGCATACAGGGTCTTTTTCTCATGAAGATCAAAATCATGATCTTAAATTATTTGTGACTGATGGTGCTCTTTTTGTTGAGACCGATGAGGTTGAAACTTGTTTTTTGGATTCTGGAGCATCCACTCATGTGACAGGTAACAAATAATTGTATGAAAATTTTAAGGAGACCAACAATAGTGCTAACATCTATCTTGGAAATGACAAAGCATATTAGATTAAAGGGTATAGACATATTCCTGTGATATTGGGTAATTGTAATATCAGGCACATCCAGAATGTCATGTATGTACCTATTATTAAAAATTATATGATGTTTGTCTCCATGACTGTAGATTAGAATTTAAAGGTAGAGTTTTTGAAAAATAACTATGTTATAAAGGATTTGTTGGATCATCAAAAGCCAGTCACATAAAGAGTAATATTTGAAGGCATATATAAGTTGAATGTTACAAGCGTAGCACATCAAGCTTTAATGACTATGACAACAGAGAATCTTTGGCATCAATGGTTTGGTCACATCAACCTTCAGGACTTATTGTTGCTATAAAAACAAGGTATGGTTGACAAACTTCCTATTTTAGAGAATGAACATATCGATTTTGAAGGTTGTGCACTTTGAAAAATGCACATGCATGAATTTCACTCTAGCTTAAATAGGAGAAAGAAGGATATACTCAAACTTGTGCATATTGATATTTTTGAACCCATGTAGACAAGGTCCTTAGGTGGAGCTTATTATTTCTTGTTATTTATTGATGACTGCACAAGATATACATGGGTATACTTGCTTAGAAGGAAAAGTGATGCTTTCGAGTACTTTAAAGAATTTATAAATATGGTTGAAAAGCAAACAAGGAAAGTCGTCAAAATTCTCCCCTCAGATCAAGGGGGAAAATACAGGCTTGGAAACTTCATCAAATATTTCATAGATCATGGGATAACACAATAGTTTAGAATACCCCACACTCCACAACATAATGATGTTGTAGAAAGAAAGAACATAACTCTGGTGGAGTGTCCATGCAACATGATGAAAGGTAAGAACTTATCCAGTGGCTCTTGGGTAGTGGCTATTAGTACTGCAATTTACTTAAAGAACAAAATTCCAACTAGGTGTCTTGATCTCGAGACTCGATTTGAGGCTTTGTATGGTTTTAAACCTATAGTCCATCACTTAGGAGTATTTCGTTCTAAATCATTTGCGCACATTCCTAAGGAAGATAGGAAGAAATTTGATGCTAAAGCTATAAAATGCATATTTGTAGGGTAATGTTTTGATTTCAAAGCATATAAGATGTTTAATCTATCTACTCACAAGGTATTTGTGAGTAGAGATGTTATCTTCCATGAACAACTTGATCAAGGTAATAAGGACAAAAGTTATGAGGAGTGGCACATGCCTTTTGCTATTTGATGAAAACAATGATGAAGCCAAATACAGTCATTTATAGCAACAACAAAAATAGGAACCTAGCGATGTGGATACATTCAGCATTCGAGTCCACTTAGAGGAGAGCAAGAAATCACACAGGACAGAATTGAGGCAATTTTGCTACCAAGGAGATCAAGATGGCATACTCACTTCCCTGCAAGGTACAAATATTATGCTCTTATGACTAGTATTTTAAATGTTGTTGAGCACATGAACTACAATGAAGAAAATCAACATGGTGAATGGACGTCAGTTATGAAAGAAGAGTATGAGTCCATAATTTGAAATAAAACCTGGGAATTAGTTGAACTTCCAAAAGGAAAGATCCCATAGATTGTAAATGACTTTATAAACCTAAGTTCAAAGTAAATGGTAGTGTAGACAAGTATAAAATTAGGTTGGTGGCCAAAGGGTATTCAAAGAGACAAGGGATTGATTATGAGTAGACTTTTTGTCATGTAGCTAAGTTAAATACTATTAGGATGTTAATAGGTCTAGCTACAAAGCACCATTGCAGTTTACACCAACTAGATGTGAAATCTGGTTTTCTAAATGGGGAGTTGAAGGAAGAAGTATACTTAATGCAACCTTAAGGGTGCATTAAAAAGGGGCAGGAACACTTGATCTATAAATTAAAGAAGGTATTGTATGGTTTGAAACAGGATCCCAGATCTTGGTATGAGAAAATAGACTTTTTCTTACAACAAGGGTATAAGAGAAGTAAAAACGATCGAAATATGTATATTGTATTTGATTCAAAGGGGCCAATAGTGTTGATTTCCTTATATGTTGATGATTTAATTATTATTGGAAATTTTGATGAATTGGTTGAAGAAATAAAAGTTTAGATGTCACTGGTATTTGAAATGAAAGACCTTAGAGAACTGCATTTTTGTTTGAGTCTTGAAGCCTGAAGAGATACTGGCGAGACTTTTGTTACTCAAGGAAAGTATGTCAGGGAACTGTTGAAGAAATTCAGAATGGATCAGTCTAATGTTACTTCAGTACCTATACAACAGAATGTTAACTTTCAAAGTGATGATGGTTCTAAAGAGGTGGATGCTACATTGTATACACAACTCATTGGGATTTCGATTTATTTGACTACAACTAGACCTCACTTACCATATTCAATGAGTGTGTTGAGTTTGTTTATGACAAAACCTCTTGAAAATAATTGGGTGGTAGCAAAAGGTGTCCTAAGGTATCTTCAAGGAACTATAAATTTTGGCATTAAATATATTGATTCTTTTGATGTTAAACTGATAGGCCATTCAGATTCTAATTAGGCTAGAGATCTGGACGATAGGAAATCTATAACTCAGTATGCTTTCAATATTGGGTACAACATCATTTCTTGGAGCAGTAAAAAGCAAAGTAATGTATCTTTATCATCAGTAGAACAAGAGTATCAAGTTGTATGTGCAACCACATGTGAAGCGATTTGGTTGAGAAGACTTCTTCGTGATGCAGAAGAAGAACAAAAGGATGCTACAGTGATTAAATGAGACAACCAAAGTCCAATCAAATTGGCGAATAATCATATTTTTCATAAAAACACAAAACATATAAATACTCAATTTCGTTTCGTTAGAGAGAAGATTGAGCGAAAGACATTTTTCTTTAATATTCTAACACTTGTGAAAATTCAATTCATATATCCACTAAGTCTCTTGGGAAGATTAAATTTGAATTATTAAGGGAGATGTTAGGTGTGCAAGTGAATCCTTTCTCCATTAAGGAGAAGAGTTGAAAACAATGGAGAAAGTTTGTTTCACGGTGTGTCTCTTAGATTAGCGTTACTTCCTATTCTCTAGGAGATAGTTTTGATCTCCCTAAATTGAATGTAAACTTATATATTGCTGATTTGATGATTAATGAAAGAGAGCAGTACTGCTTATGTAGTCTCTAGATGTAAGTTGCTCATGTGTGAGCTATTAGTTTCAATGTGTAGGTTCCATTTTTTAACATATCTATTTCTATTTCTATGGTTGTATTATCTCTATTAAAATTAGAAAATCTGTCTAAAAATAAATAAAACACTAATCAACTTAGTAAACATTTTTATATTTACGAGTTGAAAATAGAATTTCTTGCAGATTTGCCACTTTGATGTTGGATGGCACCAAAATTGAAAAAAAACCAAAATTAATGCCTATACAAAGCGACGAATTAACTACGCCATTGGAGAAAAAGAAAGACGGAATACTGCAACTATACTAAAATTTCATTGATTGCAGTCACATATGCGTACTTAGTCTGAACAATATAACCCTATTATATCTCTATGGCCATCCTTATTTAAATTAAAGATTCTAAAATATTTCGAAAATTTAATTTGAAGAAGTTTGACTTCAGTGCCTCACTTTTACCCAACCTATGTTTGAATTGTTTGGAAACAACTGAGTGACGCTCAGGTCATTAATAATTTAATTATGAAATTTTGATTTCAAACCTATATAAGAACTTCACTCTAAATTTTTGTTTTTAAACATCTTTGTTGGTTTTAAATGACGCAAAAAGCCAGACCAACTGGTAGAAATCAGGTAAACTGAACTCAAAAGTCAAATGGAGATGGATTTTAAATTTTAGAGAAAAAACCATTTCAAAGCCTCTTTTTGATTCATGCAAACCAAATTGTATTGATGTTTTTCATATCGAATGCAATATGTTGTGTACATGAAATGTAGTTTATTAAATGATGCAGAAAGTGGGCATGTTAAACATTCCCTGGAATATTAATAACTGAGGCAATGTAGTTTATATGGAAACAACATATCTCATGTTGTTCTAAACAACAAGATAGGTCATCTCCTTTATGGCAGGATCGTTGGCAAACCATATATTTCTAGTCCTCTCTCCATATATTTCTCTGCTATTTCTCCCTCCATCATTTTCTTCCCCGATGTTTGAGGAAGGCTGAGAATATTTATGAATAACAAGAGCTGAAACTAGCACCAGAATATCCCCTATTGCCATTGTCATTGCTCAGACTCGCCGTGTTCTTGTCTGAAACACGACTCCTCCTGCAATTACTATTCGCATTCGAGAAGCACATCGACATTATGATGATCACAATTCAATTCAATACAACAGAAATATCATTCATCCGAATTAATATTGTCCAGCAGCCCACAATCAAATACCACTCGATGCTTACCCGTGTCCTCAATGATCTCATAAAGATGATGTCATGGGATTCCAGAGATATGTGTGTTAGTGATAGATGGCCAATTCCTCAGGGTCACCTGCAGAAAAGCGAGAAGAGGGAGGAAAAGTCGCGGAGAGATGAAGCGGTGGAATCTGTGGTGGGTTACACACTGAAAAGTAGTTGTCTATAATGCGACTTTTTGGAGATTCCGGTGACGGAATCCGGCAGAAGAAATGAGGTTAAATCTTGATTTTTAGCAGTTAAAATGGTTTTTTAACTGCATATTTGGATTCAGCCCCCTGAAAAACCCCTGGGAGCCATTGATTGTGCAGAAACTAGCTATCAAACATGGGATTCCAATGAATTGCTGCCGGATTTTGACCGGAAAAATCCGCCGGAAAGGCTTTCAAAAAGTCGCGTTATAGACTACTGCCACTGAAAATGGCAGGGCATGAGTGGTAGTGGGCCATATTATGAGGAGCGATTCGATTTATTATGTCGGTGACCTGGTAATACTAAGAAGGAGTACTCTACCTAGGCGGTAGAATGTAGTAGTTTAGTTAGGCCGTAGAATGGCCTGTTTTTTTTCACCGGCCGGAAAATCGTCCGGCTCCGGCGACCTGCAATTCCTCTCTCTGTCATCTGTCACCCTCCCCTACCTCTGCCACCCTCCTTCTCCACCACCCTCCAGTGACATTCTCTGACAAAAAATCAGATCAAAGCTGGAGGGTCTGACATCCCCTGACAGATCGGAGACGAGCTGGAATTGCAGCCGCAGAGTATTATTGCCGGTTCCAGTTTGAATTGAGGAAATGGTCACCCGCGCGCTGCTCACTCCTTCCTTTTGACTCGGTGCTTCCCTCTCTGCAATTCCCCTATTCAGTTCGCCACCCAGGTAGCTGGAATGGCGCCAAGAAAGGCCGTCGCGTCCTCTTCCTCTTCAAAGCCTCCATTCCTCTTCAAAGCCGCCATGGCGATCGTCTGCAGCTAAGCCGAATGAATCTTCTGCAGCACAGAATTCAAATCTATAATATGAGGCGCTGGGGTCGATTAGGTGGGGTACCTTAGTTTCTGCCGGCGGAGATTGTTTGAAGTAGGTAAGTCTGCAAGAATCAAGAACGGAAGAATCGTTTGAGGAGGCCTGATCTAGTGAGAGAAACATTCAGGGGGTGATGAGCCACATGGGGATGCGTTGCAGGAAGCATCCAAGTGCGCCTGAGCCTGGTGGGGGCATTTGCGCCGTCTGTCTCACAGAACGCTTGGCCAAGATTGCACAAGAAGAGAATATTGCAGTTCAACATGCACCCGATAAGGTTTACTGGCAGCAGCAGCAGCAACCGCCTATCAATCTCGAGTTCCCTGCGCTTTTTAACCAGGCGCTCCATGAAGCTCCTCACAGGCAGCCAACGTTGGAATCTTTCATTGGTGGAAAATCGAGGAGGAGCCAGAGGAGTTCAAGTGGTCTGTTATCCCTCTTCGGAAATGTTGACCAAGACTCAATCGCCACAGACATGGCAGAGAATGACCAGGTATGAGCCTCATACGCTTGGTCCTCTATCATTCGGAAGATCATTTCAGAGTATGAACCTCTTGGCGAGGAGGGGAAACTTCGTAAGATTGCTACAGCCTACCACCACAAGGTTGCCTGTCAAGCAGAGAATGGAGAGAATAAGGGCAACGAGTCTTAGAATGTACGGAGCGGACGAGTCGAGGTTCCGCGTTAAGAAGAGTCGGCTGTTTCCCACGGCAATTGTGGATGACCGCAAATTGCTCGATGGGCTGAAACCTAAAAAGTCTATGCACAGGGATTTTGATTATCAGAGCGACGGTGATGCATCCTCCGTTTCTTTTGACTGGGACATCGCTTATTAACACTTTTATTTTATTTTCCATCTAATCTTATGTTGTGCAAGAATGTATAGAGAGCTCTCATGGTTTGGATTTTGGGGATTCCATATTTTTGTGTGGAATCAAGGAGAGATTTTGTTTTCTGTGTCTATTTTAGGATAATGGGTTGATTCTCAAAGAGGTTAGGAGTAGGGTTAATCCCATTTACTTCCTCATGTAATTGCAACTTTTCCAGTTTCCTGTTATTGCTATGCAATCTCGCTTATAGAGTTGGTTACGAAATTAAGAACTGTCATTTTCTTTGGTATATTTTTGTTTTAAGGTAAACTGGTTGATATTGTAAAAAGTTCTTCAACAGAGTATTTCTATTTAGTTGATATGAATAGTGCATAGTTCCTATTGTCGACCATGAATAGAAATTTGATAATAATTAAATGATTATGTAGTTGGCGTTGGGCGAATTTTTTGGTTTCCTTCACAAAAGAATGTTGCATTCTTGCTTCTCAATCCAACGGTCACAAGGAAAACAAAAAGAGCCTGTTAGCTTCGAATCCTAGGAGTTGAATTTGCGAAGTCCTTGTACTTACTCCATCCCCTGGACTGCTCGCAGATCTCTGCGCTCTCTACTGCTGTTTTTCCGTCGAGAATGAGTTGTCAATGAGCATCGAGAATCTGTTTTCCTGTTGGGATGAGTTGTCAATGAACTTCGAGAATCGACATGTTCTGCAAAAACCATTAAAGAAACAGAAACAGACGAGACGAAGCGGGAAGAGTCGAAGGTGTCATCTCTGAAAATGGAAGGGCATTGGCATTTGTGTCAGAATTCACGATCACACATGCACGCACGCGGTGCATTTTCCACTAAATAAAGAACCCAATCTCGATGTGTCTGTCATACCTGTCTCGTTGTTATTATTATAATTATTCTCAGAAAAACAGTACCACAACGATATGGATAATTTGAGTACACTGGAAAGTTAAAAATTACAATTCACAACCATATGAATAATTGATTATCCTCTTATTATGTAAAAAATGAATTTATTTGGATGAGAATTAGATTAGATGGTTAGAAAAGCCTAATCAGTTTCATTTAATATATACGCAATATGAATAATTGGTTAGCGTTTTTTTATGTAAATAATGAATTTGATTTTATGTAATATATATAGAATATGAATAATTGGTTACCATATTTTTATATAAATAATGAATTTAATTGATTATGATGAAAAATCATACTAAATGATTCTAAAAATTTAATCAGTCTCACTTAATATACACAATATGAATCACAAAAATCTCAATTCAAAAAATTCCATATTCCTTTTAATCAATCTACCCCTATCTCAATAGGCCATCCCCATAATATGATTTATTAAGTAAACACTAAAATTCAAATGGTTCATATTCATGTTAATCAAGCTACCCATGTCTCAATAGGCTATCACCATGTTATGATTAATATGATTTATTAAGTAAACACTCAGATTCAAATAGTTCATATTCATGTTAATCAAGCTACCCGTATCTCAATAGGCTATCACCGTGTTATGATTTATTAAGTAAACAATAAGATTCAAATGGCCAAAAAAAATAATAACTAGGTAATTTGCAATTCATCAACTACATAGAACATCATTCCTGAATTATCAATTCAAATCATAAGTTTCACATTATGCAGAATGGTCCTAAGAATCTTTTCAGTACAATCTCAGAAGTTAAAATCTCTATTAAATACTTTCTCAGCCGCCTCTAGAGCTTCCATAAACCAAGCCAAATCCCAAATTTTCTTCTTTCACACCCTTGTAGTTACCCAAGCCTCCACTGCTCGAATCCTCGGTTTCTAGTAAGCTGTTCTTCCATCCAACTACCTAGGAGCTCCCTTGACTGATGTTGCCCTAAAGCACTCTTCTTGGAATCTACTCCTTGAAAAATTAGAAGCACGTCTCTCTTCTTGGACCCATAGATCCCTCAACATGCCTAGCCGCTTAGTCTTAATCAAATCAGTCCTTCAGTCTATGTCGTTCTACCTCTTTTCAATCATGGCAGTGCCAAAATGGGTTGTCAAAGAAATAAAAAAGCTCCAACGAACCTTCCATTGGGGTAACTCAGGACAGAAATGTAAATGGGCTCTAGTTAAATGGGAAAAAGTATGTTTACCCAAGCACTTGGGCGGGATTGGGCTTAGAGATGCTCAGCACAGAAATCTTGTGATGGGAGCACGCATCTGGTGGAACTGGCTCACTGCACCATACACCCCTTGGGCCAGTCTATGGACAACCAAATATGCCAATAACAAACTTGTTGAGGATCTTATCAGACTCACTGATATAGGCCTGGGTTCATTAGTCTGGAATGCAGCAAAGCAACATAAAAATCTAATTCAGCAGCATAGCTTCTAAGAGGTCAGAAATGGAACTATTGCAAGATTATGGGAAGATTCCTGGTAGCAACAACATAGACTGAAAGATTTGATTAATCCTCACCAAATTCCCAATTTGGAAGCTCACGGGCTCAATAAGATCAATCAATATTGGAAGCCTACCTTAACGCATGGCTTCAGGCAATGACTTAATTCGGATCACATTATTAGGAATGGCCTGGAGTTCGACCAGGAGATCCTAGGATCGGAACTCTCCAATCACAACATAAGGTATTCAGAAAAGAAGGATGTACTCAGATGGGGATATGAGGACAAGGCAATGTTCATAACGCATGAAGCCTACAACATAATTATAAAAGAATCTGCAGTCAAAGATCCACTTTGGACTGCTATTTGGGCTCCCAACTTATGGCCGAAGGTTTCCACCTTTCTTTGGTTGCTTTGTCAAAACATAATCCTCACCTTGGATAATCTGCGGAATATAAGCTTTCATGGACCGTCCATCTACCCCAATTGCAATCAGGAAGAAGAAACTATCTTGCATCTCATGGACGCTTACCCTCTAGCTCATATGCTCTGTGAAAACGTTAGTTTTCAATGCCAAAAGGAAATCCAAATCAAGGAAAACATCCCCACCACTGTTCGCAACTGGGTAAGTAATCCATATAAGAGCAAGGTTCTTAACTCCTTATGGAAGCTTATCCCCAGCCTTCTCATGTGGACTATATGGAAGGAGAGGAACAAACGCATCTTCAAGAATCAGTCAACGCCTATGGAAATCATCTGGAACAATGTCTATCAAAACCTCAAGGAAACTCTTCTACTCCAAACATGGCGTGACGACGACCTTTCCTCACTACCACAGGAAAAGACTATTTGCGACAACTGGAATCTACAATGGAATCAAGAATTGGAAATCTCTGCTAAAACGGCAGCAAAAAGCATAATATCAGATAAGTGGGTTCCTCCTCCTCATAATGTGTTCCAACTGAACTTCGACGGAGCCTCAAAAGGTAATCTTGGTAAAGCCGAGTTTGGAGGAATTTTCAGAGATCATAAGGGGGTCACCCTTCTAACCATTCTAGGATCGAAGGCATGGGACTCTAATAACTTAGCGAGCTTGAAGGGCTATGGCAAAGGCTCCTTTTAGCTCACTCACATGGTTTTTTCCCTCTCATCATCGAAGGTGACTCTCAAATATTAATAAATATGGTGAACAAAATTATTCAGGGAACTCCCTCAAACAAAATTGGCAACAGTTGGAGAGTAGCAGAAAGGCTGGAACTTGTTGAAGATTGGCTCAAAGCCCATAGAGTAGTAAATTTCAAACATATTCGTAGGGAAGGCAATAAGGTAGTTGACCTTCTTACCAACATAGGGATGGAGAGTAATACTACTATGAATGCTAATGCGTTATCTGCTATCGCCACTGATGCACAGATGAAGGAATTCAATGAATTAGTTGAGAAAGAGAAGACTCAGGAAGTAGGAGGCCGCCTGGATGTGGGTGACACATTCAGGAAATAATGTTATTACTGAAGAATGGAAGTGAGGGGATGGGCCACTTGTCTGCTGGCGCCCCTCCCCATATCACCCTGAAGCACCTTCATTACTATCTGCAGGCAGCATTTAATACAGGTCTGGTTCGGCAAGAAGCTATTCATTGTTGGGTTATGGAGATACCTCATTTCAATCCTTCACTGTCTCCCCTACTTTGCAGTATCTGTCTCCCTCAGGCCTTTGAGCCCAACCTTCGCACTACAACTGGGCATCGCTACTGGATTGTTTGTTGTGCGGATTTTGATAATGGCTTTCTTATTCACATTCGTCTCTCTGCTTTCTAATCACTGCCCAGATCAGCCCTATTTTGCCTCTTATTCCCACTCCTAGTTCTCCCTCTGCCTTCGTCCCTCTGGTCTCTGCTCCTTTTGAGTGCCTAGCTAGAAAATTCAATATGTTTAGGCACCATATGCGTAGTCGTAGGGGAGGAACCAGGGGAGAAAGCTCTCGTCCTCCGGTGAAGCGCTCCACCTCCTCTCCTTCCCCTGAATTGCATCATCCTCAATCTTTTGGAGAGGGTAGACATCCTAATACCAGGTGTGGGAGAGGTCAGGCTCATTCTTCTGGTGTTGTTCTTGATGAATTTTCTACCCATTCTGAAAATTCTCCTCTGCCCCTTCAACCTGCACCTCACTTTGAACATTTCAAGTTCTGTAGCTCCTTGAATAGGCTCGTCATTACTGCTTCTATTTCCATATCCTTCTCTGAAGAAATCGCTCAATCTACCTCTCAGGTTGACATCTCCAACTTGCCGCAGGAAGGTGCACTCAGATGAAATAATTGCAGGGATTCTGGTAAAAATGTGATGGTTGATAGTCTCTTCACCTCCCTTGGACCGAACTTGGGTGGATTTCTGCTTGGTGAAGGGGGTAGCACTGCTGCCATGTGCCCCTCTGGTGGTTCGTGTCATGATGGTTCAGCTATGCAGGATGATTCTGGCAATGGGGGAGAGCCTCACAGTGGTGGTGGAGAGCCACATGGCAGAGCCTCCATGGACGTGGCAAATGAATGGGCTTGCCCAATCATCGAGGAACCCATCTCGGATGACTACAGCTAAGATGACATGGCCTCCAGGTAGCAGAAGGTGGCAGACAGAGATTCGGCAGAGGCTTACTAAGGTTAGAACTTGTCCGGCTATGGCTGCCTTGGTGTTTTCTATCTGGGTCTTTTTGGTTTTTGATAATCTTTGTGTGGATTCTGGTATACTTTCTGGACCAAATGTTAGGGTATTATATTAATGTCTTTTTGTGGGACCTAGTCTCAAAACTGCTACCATTTTTGAAGGTTATGCTATCACTGGACTGGTTTCCCCAATGGTTGGGCAGTCCAGATTTTGTTGATACTACTATAAACTTGATCGAGGCTCTGTCCTCTTTGTATCTTTTCTATACATATTAATCGACTACTTTTACGTAAAAAAAAATATACATAGTTGGCTAACCTATCATCTTTTGAAAGGTTTTTGGCACAATTGCTATTGATTACTCATCATATAGGACTCCAAAAAGAAAGCATATTGGTTACCTGAATGCATTATAGCTTATAGCAAATGATTAATGGTCAGATAATAACTAGGGAAGTAAAATGCATGCATTCATTCTCAAGAGTACAACATGGAACTAAAACATTTAGTTATTCAACACTATGCATTAGCTACCAACTTCCAAGTATAAGGAAGTAGACTAAAAATATTAACAATATGAGTCATGTAAATGGTTGGTAATATGAAAGCAGAAAATTGCAACTTAATTGAAAATAACAAGGCTTACTCATATGTTTAACATTTATAGAAGTAAAAGATGAATATTTTATCATATTGTTTAAGTTCCTTTGGAAACAAAGTTTACGTTTTCCTAGATTGTTATTCCTATTTGCGTTAACCTAAGATGGTCCTTGTCTTATCTGATAATCTAACTCAAACTAGTTGGTATCCTTCTCTAAAATAGCTAAGGATAGTGACTCTTTAAGATGTTTGGAAATTGGAACCTTAGATATTTATATCAAAGATGTCTCACAGAAGAAGGACTTTGATGAAGATTAAACCTACTATGTTTTAAGTGAAAAAATAACTGCTTAACACCATAAGATGGAACTAATGATAGACACTTGAGTGAAAAGTAGACACATGGAATCTAGCTCAATATCCTTTTTTAGGATAGCATTAGACAAAGAAATGTTTCAAGGCAGTTATAACTAGGATATATATATATATATATATATATATATATATATATATATATAATAGTATATATATATATAATCAGAAATATCGCAGAGAATATGAATAACCTTGGTGAATATTAAACCTTCTAAGTTGTATGTGAAAGAACTGATGATTAAGATCTAAAAATGGAACTATTACACTTGGGTGACAACTAGAAACATAGAATCTAATGTTTGTGTTGAAAAGTGTAGCGAAGAAGGTCTTCTCTTTACATGTTCCTTAGCTAGAGAAATACCATGACTAGTCTTCTGTTTCTCATGGACAAGCTCGTGGTGATGAACAAGTTAGTAGAATCATGCATGGAGTTGGAGGGTCATTTAATTGGGTCTCCAAGTGGCATTTCAGATTTGGGATAGGACGAGTTGGGAGCTTTAGTTTAGATTGAGGCAAGGATGAGTTATAATCTCCAAGTTATGATTGGAGGGAGTTCAGTTCAAACTCAGTTAACGAATTCAATCACAACTGTAGTTCTAAATTTGTAATTGTCTAATTATAATTTTTTAATTATAGCATGGATCAAATTGTTAAAAGGAAGATGAAGGCACAAAATTCAACAATTATTTTGTGTTCAAGGTTGTGAGACAAGACAATAACTCACACATTTGTGAGAGGGTGCACCAATTTGTGTGTGAGAGATATTCTTGTTGTGGGTGTGTACATTGGAGGAGCCAATACACAAAGCATAGAGAAAATTCCTTGTTTCCAAATTGTGCTAAGTTTTAGGGGGAAGTGTCGTAAAGTATATGAGACCATTAGCACTAGAGAATAGGAGGTTGTGCACGGAGAATTCGGGCCAGCCAAAGAACATTTGTGCATAGAAAATTTGCGGCCGCCAAAGGAGGCCTATGCACAGTGAATTTAGGCTAGTAGTGGAGACTTGTGCATAAGTAAAGAGGGCCTAGTTGGCTGCTAGTAAGGAGGAGCTAGGTCATGGTAGTTACAGGATGTTTCAAGCTATTGTAATATTTACATCTAAGGATAATTTCTGCCTTGGAAAACCTATAAACCCATTGTTAGAATTGTTAGGGTCCTATAATTTATAGGATCTCAAGGTGATTGAGTACTTCACAGTTTGCAAATTTTAAATTGATCATAGATTTCAATATTAAATTGATCTCACCAAAAAAAAAAAAAGAGAAAAGAAATGAAATGAAAAGAGGGTATAAAAAAAAGAAATAAAAAAAATAACAAAAGAAAAAAGATGAGAAGAAAAGAAAACCCCAAGTGTTGTTCAATTCATACAGTCTAGCATGATTGAACAAATTTGAATTTATGTTGATAGGGTAGAAAATAAAGATCTACCAAAGAATTCAAGCTTGGAAAATCAGTAGCTAGGTAGAAATGAAATTGGTTCAATTGTTCAATCTGGACCAATGGAAGAGATAAGTGATAGAGTAGGTTAGAAATTAAAAAAAAAAAAGTGAAAAGGGTCTACAAGTCCACATGTACCCTGCCAATGCAAAAAGGAAAAGAAATTTTTTAGATTAGAAAAATAAAGGGTAGGTAGGTTGAAAAGAATTACAAAGGAAAAAGACATGAAATTCTCTTTAAAGTTTTATGACATCACTCATGTTTTTTCCTAATGTTGGAAAAAGAAATTAAAAAGGGAAAGGGGTCTCATATCATTATTCCTAACTCTATCCTATATTCCTATACCCCGCTCCCTACTAAATTTCCTACCCCACCACTCACCTACCCGTCACATTAAATGTTACCCACCCCTCACCTATTATCTAATCTTCGCACTTGCCATACGATCCAACAACCCATATGACTTTCTAGACCCCCTCACCATCCAAAGGTTAACACAGCAGGGGTGGTCTGAAATCAGTGGTTTCGGACCACTTACGTGTGACACTCTCAATATTTCGCACCTCCCCCCAACCCCCGCCTACTCATTCTAGTTACCACTCGAACGGCCACTCGAAAAGTGGTTTTTTCATTTCATCAAGCCACCTTCCTCCATTATGCTTGTTCACCAATCCCGCCAACCCACGATTGCACTCTATCCCATCCATTGTAAATTTTATGCGTGAATTTTAGCCCAAGGGTGAAATTTAAGGGGTTTTCCATTTTAAAGGGGCAAAATTTTTATAAGACACCCATTTCCTATGTTTAGCCCAACTTTTATATAAAAACTAATTATTTTTTTCGTTTTAGCCAAAAAAAGGGTCGGATAAACTATGAAAAGACTTATTTGACCCGATTCGCCTGGTTTGGGAGGTTATATTCCATTACAATCCCCTGATTTTCTGCTTTGCAATGTTGAATTCATTTGCAATTGCCCATTTTCTAGTTTGGTAGGTTGTATTTGGTCCCAATTGCCTTGATTTATTCTCTAAACGACTCCTCGAAATCTGGTTTTCGAGGATGGCAAGGGTGTAAATAAATAAAAATATAATTAAAGTGGAGGTATGGTCAATAAATAAAAGTTCTTTTTATACTTACTCCAAAGGTATGATAAATAAATAAAAATATAAGTAAACTACAAGTACGAGAAATAAATAAAACCTCTTTTTATATTTACTCCATAACCCTCTCTCTATTTAAGAAGGCTCAAAAAAGAGGTTTTATTTAAGTGAATCCTATGGGCCAAATGATTATTAATACCATGCAAAAAAACATTATTAACAATAATTTTAGTATTAATAAAAATAAAGAGGGCACATGGTATTGACTCATTGCATTCACATGGAATGTAGCCTATTCAAAGGGGGGAACGAAACCATCATAGAGCTATCTTTGCTCTGGATCTACTAAGCCACGAGAGGGATCAAATATCACGATATGCAAACTTGCATAGAGTAAAAAATAGTTGAATATTTGATCCCTCTCGAGGCTTGGCAGATCAAGAGTAAAAATGCATCTTGTGATTCAATGTCACTTAAACATTTTAACTGAGTTAAAATAAAAAAATTAAAATAACAATCAATTATTAATCTTATTAAGTTTTATAAATTACTAATAATAGTTTTTAAGTTCAAGGTTTATGATAGGCCATGGTAATACCTTGGTATTCATGAGAGCATAAACTATTTAAATGGGAAATTCTATCAGCTTAGATCCATCTTAACTCCGGGTCTACCAAGTGCTGAGAAGGATAAATAGATTTCATCCCTCTAAGAGTGGTATATGTGGAGTTAAGATGGACTTAGGTTGGATTTTATGATAATTAAGATATTAAATAGACTTAGGAAATTATATTATAAAAAACATCTTAAGGTGAATGGTTAAAACTACATTTAGCCACTTCACAAAATTTAGAAAAAAATACCAATATCTCCATTAATATTGGTTTTTCTGATTTAACAAAAATCTATATCAAAACAATGAAATCTTATCACTCTTTCTGCATCACCCTCGAAGAAGAGAGATAGTTGCTACCAAGATTTCCCCCCATTTTTCACATGTTCTCAATATGATATCCTCATGAAAAGGTTAAGGTAATGATGTTGGATTAGTTGTTTGAAAAAGACGTTGGTTTATACAACCTTTCATCTTCTTTGTTATTCTTAGTTTGTCATAATGATTTGTAGGGGTTGGTCCATTGCACCATATTGTCCTAAAAAGTGGATATTATGCACCAAACATGAAATTAATCATCATGTTACAACGCTGTTAAAAAATGCAAGACATATGAAGGTAGTGAATTATGATATTAAACAATTTAGATTGGGAGAGACGTAATTAAATTTTATTATTTAATTCAATATTTCTAATTAAAATAATAATAAATATACATTTATATATTTATATATTGATTGGAAGGCTTCTGACAATTGTCACTTCTTTTCATTAGATCCCCTTTAGGGCTTTGGGATACCTACTACTTTCTTATATTATATAGTTGTGGCTTGCTACTTGTTAGCGTGTTCGGGTAAACAAACTTGATGTGTGTGTGTGTTTTTTTTATCTCTCAATTGGAGTCTATGGAATAAGAAAAAAAAATTATTTGCATTTTCTCATCATGATAGGTAAATGTTCGTAGATGAAGATTCCATCTTAGCAACTCTGTCACAAGGAAATTTTGTATATTTTGTTGTAACTCAGTACAAAATCAAATTTTTTTTTTTTAAACTCAAAATTGGTTGCATTTAGGAGGAAAGAGTTGTGTCCATGTCTTCTTCACAACAAGAAAGTTGTATGGTCCAACGATCCTGCCATATGACTATTGACAACTAGCTTGCGGTACAAGGCTATCTTTGATGATGAAGTAGTAGTAGTAGCTTTGTGGTAGGGAAGATTTGGAAAGTTAAATCTTCAATGAAATCCATAATTTTTATGTGGTTGGCCCTAACAAATAATGTTTTGTCATGAGAGGTTCTACAAAATAGGGCAAGGTAGGGTCTTGGAATTTGTACTCTATGGAAATGTGAAGGGGAAATAATAGACCACGTTCTGGTGTTCATTTCTATTTTTGCTCAGGAGCTATGGGGTGTTATTCGCCCCTTATTTGAGGATATGATATTTGGTAGGAGGCTTCCTTGTTGGACTGTTAGATGATAGAGCACTCAAATAACATAGATCATTGCCCCAGATTGCCTCTAGAGCCATTTGGACAAGAAAGAAGGAATAACAATTTTGTAGACAAGGAGATCCCTCCTTTTCAGGTATATCATCAAATAAAACACCTATATGAGGGCATGAAAATGACTCCAAAGGTTAAAGTTCCAAGGTGGGTTGAAATCTAGAGGTTGAGAAAACTCATCCATGGCCTTTCTCTATTGGTGCTTTCCAAGGTGATATTCTTGTTATATATATTATCTGTGAATATGTGAGATATTCTTCTTCTATATATTATCTACGATTCGAACACAAGTTAGCTACCCTTGCATGTGTGATATTCTTGTTTTGTATATTATCTACAATTCGAACTCAAGTTAGCAATGTTCAGGAGGAAAATACAAACTGATGCTACTTTTGTTGTCTTTCATGTCTACCTCTACCAAAGAATTATCCACAACACATTAAGTTCTGGATTCACATGTCTCTCGACATTTGTTTATTTTTCACATTTTGAAGTGGGCACAGAGGATAGGTATTGTTTTAGATGCAAACATATCCATTGCAGGTCATAATGGGTAGTGGAACAATAGGGATGGGCTTGTTGGGTCAATATAATTTCAACCCAACTGCAAATTTGATGCCCAAAAGTTCACAGCTAGTTTTGGGGGTTCCCTAGCAACAAAAAAGTAGAAAATTAGGAGGCTTTAAACTTTTGGGTTGTGCCCTTCATATAAACCTTTTTGTATCAGAACAAGCTTGAAAATGGGAAATCCTTTGGCGTTCATGTTGGCACAACCCTGCAACTTCCCAGCTGTGCATGTTGTTCACAATTCACACTATGATTTATGTATTTATGTATTTGTATTTGGTTGAAATTGCTACATGTATAGATAACCTAATCTTGCCATTTAAAGACCAAGGGAAGAAAGCAAAAATCATAGTTGAATATAGTTTAACTTGGAGGTGTTTAGAAGATTCATTTGTGAATTGAGTTGCTGCAAATAAGCTTCTTAGCTTCATTTAATGAACTATGTCAAATACCTCGGTTTTATTTATAGTTTTGTTGAGTTAATGGTTGGTGAATGGCTTAATAAAGAATTTGTTCTTGATCTAGATTCCCCTCGGATGCCAGCAAACAAAAATTGTAGACCTCAATAATACAATTAATGCTCTTGTCAAACCATACCTCAGTTACCGAGGGTCCTAAATTTATTGTGATTTCTTTATCTAGTTTGTAAATTACTCCATGCAGAGGGAAAGAAGGGCTTTGTAGATCCTTGTCTGAGTGAGCTCGATCCTAAAATGAATGTGATAATTGAGAAAGAAGAGGAGTCGCAATTCAATGGCTTGGAACTTATTTCTTCTAAAAATTTTACATCCTCGACAGTTATGGAAATTCTTGGATCATCTCTAATAAACAAGTATTCAAAAGGAATCCCTAGTAAGAGGTAAGTGCCTAAAGATATAACTTGGAATGTGAAGAATGGAAGCATCATGATTGTGATTGTGTTTGAGATGCTTAGCAGTTTCTTCTTGCCACTTGGTATTTTTTTCTTGTTAAAATTAGTTTCCCTTAGCTTTTGTAGCTGTAATTTTTAGTTTGAATGTTTGACATGTGTGTAATGGTTTCTAGGTTCAGCGTTATAGTGTAGAGACCAGTAGTTTTTACATGAGTATCTATTATCATAATTATTGATACAGTTATTAGACACCTTTCTATATTTATTCACTACTGCGTTGGGTTGGGATTTATGCCATGCATATAATATGTTGGGAATGAATTCATTGACCAAAGTGAGAGGCTTTGCTAGCAGAGGGCCCTAGAAGCATTCCATCTTGACAACAGTACATGGGGTGTTAATTTTCAACCATTATCTCGATCCCCAAGTAATTTTGGCATTTATACAACTCTCCTCCAACCACATCATCACATTATGGTGTGTATGGTTCTAAACTATGAACCTCCTTTGATAAGATTATCATTCCTATTTGGGCATGTAACATGTGAAAATTTTCTTTGAAACAATTAGGGTTTGGACTTACCGCATGGAGGGCATATGTCTCATCGATTCATGATAGCAAAAAAAAGAGTATATGCTACATCAATTTACTTTGAATCAGTTCCATATCAGCTAGATGAGTCCACATGTGAGCTCGCATTTCCAGTCTAATAATAATTAGGAGGGAAATAGTTCCGTCATTTAAAAATATTGAACCAATATTTTGGGGAAGTGGTCAAAGTGTTAATGGTCGAGTTTGTTTTCTTGGGTTATAGGATTCATTGACTATGAGATTCTTGAGAAGAATGGCACCCTTTTTAGGATCAAGCTTATCATTGTTGGTGCTAGTGCATATCCTCGAGATATTGATTACCCTTGCATGAGGTATGTATTGAAGTTGTGTATTTCTAGATCTTATAATGGCAATCTTTTCAAAAATTTCTCTTTCCAACAATGTTTATTCTAGCATATTTTATTGATATGTTCTTATAGTATGTAACATTGTATTTTTTATGATTTTTAGTATTAAAAAGTTTGTACTTTGGGAAGATTGCCAATACAGTTGGGGCATACTTAATGATGGCCATGGAACACATAAATGGTCTCATCATTGCTTCTATAATGGCCAGTACATTTGATTTTTGTGTTGTAGCAACAACTACAATGCACAAGGTGAGTTGATACTATTAATTTTCTCTACAGCTCACCCATTCGATTAAAAATATGAGTATATTAGATGGACCTTTTTTTTGATCTATCTTAATGTAATATATCTGCGACATTCCCCCCTTGTAGAAGAAAAAGAATCCCATTAATGTTCAAGAAATGAAGAAGAACTAAAACAAATATGACATTCTCATCATAAGAGGGGTGATTATAGAGTTAAGAGGTGTAGATTTTCCTTTTGATTCCCTTACATGTTCTTTGACTCAGTTTCCTAATTTCATTTTTTTATGTTCTTTCTATTTATTATCACTAATAGATCAAAGCTTCAATTAAACCCATTATGTTACTTGAATTGTTTGTTAATAGCTTCACTTTTTTCCTTTCATTTTTATCTTTATGATATTTTTCATTCTAAAATATTTTTGGATTGGAGGGTTGCGATTTTTAGTCTTTATGAGGCCCTTGGGGAGGCATGATAGTCTTTCGGAAGGAACCAATACTGGGGGTCAACCTAGAGACAACCATAAAAGGTGTAGTTTTTCTAGGGTTACAAGTCAATCTGAGTTCTCCTTCCTTTCCTCCATCATCCATGTTGTTCTCTTACTCACTAATATCATAATATTGGATATATCAATTTTTTGTATAATTTCATTTCTAAAAGATACATGAAATAATTTTTGGCTTTCTAGGGAGGACCACATAACCATACCATAGGAGGGTTCATTGTTTGTTTAAAACGTGATGTAACTACAAAGTTCAAGGTTTATCAAGTACAAGTGTAGCACTCTCACATGTCTAAGCTTCTGTAAAATTCATGTATGTGAATTATTCTTCGAATGGATTTTGTTTCTTATCAGAGGTAAAATACTTTTAGTAAGTTGTAGCAAATTGTTGAGCCCTTGTAAAGAGCCTAATGGATTTGGGTTACAATTTGGTGTTTGGTGGTAGTCAAAACACCTAGTTCTAGTTGATTTGAGGCCCTTGGTAAGGATCCTCTATTCATATGCTGGATTAAAGAACATGCTTGTATATTGATTTCTATTGGATTTGGTTGGTTGAATGTAACATGGTATATATTAATGGTCTTCGACAAGGCATTGCTGGTGCAAGAGTAGAGGACATTTTGGATGTTTCTTCTCTCACACTAAACAAGAATTTTCTATCAGGTTACATGAATTTTTTCTTTGTATATTTAGATGTAGGGGATTCATTGATTAGTCTTCTTTCTGTGTCAAATATATTCCTGTTTTATTCATTATGCATCATTAAATCTTATTATAAAATAGAAATTATAGATTAAGATATGTTGTTGGAGCACCTTACTTCTATCTGTGTTTACAATCTAAATGTTTTCCTCTGATGTACGGTTAAGAAATGCTTAATTTCTTTTTAGTAATTACTAATTTCACTTTTATGTCATCTCATTTTTCATTCTGCTTTAAGATCTAGTAGAGGTAGTTAGCTTGCCTTGCAAATTCTATGGAAAAATTGATGTTACCACCCAGCCTTGACTCCATAGCCCAATGGAAAGGATTTAAAAATGACCTACCCCATCCAAACAAACAACTAAGCAATCAAGTAATAAACCTATTTCACTATTATATCTAGCCTAATAGTTTAAAACACTAGAACTAAATTTAAAATCAATCTTAAATACATAGAGAGAGCCATCTCTGAGTCTAGGAGGGCTATATCCTATACTCCCAAGTGGTTTGATTTATCCTTTATGATTTTGTCTGGCCAATATTCAAAATCATAGAGAAATTTTGAAACAAGCTATAACTCTTCCTCTCCATCTTTGAGTAGAAACTCCCTGTTGCTTCCAAACAACTCCTACCACAATAGACGCTTCATGAAATTACTTGTGTGTGAGTCTCTATGAAAGAAATATGGGTTTTGGTTTCTTCAACTGTGACTACTCTTGACATGGACATATTTTATTTTCTTGCATGTCTATTAGACTTCAACGGAAAGCAATGCATGAAAAAAGTGACAGAACAGTCTAAAAATCCTTGGCATTGTACAAAATGTAATGATGATTTCCCATAATGTGACTATCAATACAAACTTAAAATTGACTTACATGATGAAACCGGGCACCTAGAAAACATCACAACTTTGAATTATGTAGGAAATGAGCTCATGGGAATCAAAACAAAAGAATTTTTCCTTCTTTCTATCAAACCAGCTGATCTCCAAGAAATTTGTGGACGACTTTTAGGTCGCTTCTTCCTACTAATACTTTCCATCAAAGCATACTCCTTCAACGACGTTGAGCACTTGGAAACCATATTGGTTAATTCAAAAGAAATTGAATATGACTCAAGATGCAAGAAGGTCCTCAATGATATTTATTCAATGTCCAATGTACAACAAAATGTTATTTGCCAGCTTTGAAATTACTTCATGGGTCCAAGAAATTCTATTGCTTGTACATGAAGTATCATCTCTCTAATTGCCATTGTTTAATACAGTTTCTTTGACAATACTCTTTTGCAATACTTTAAAAATGTGTATGCTTACCCCTTCACAATCTACATAATATATGTATCAACATTTGTAGGATATTCAATATATATTTTTTCTTGTTTTCGTCTACATAACTATAAATTTAATTTTTGCTTGTTGATGTATTTATGCAATCATTCAAAGCCGTTGAAAAAAAAAATTATTTTGCTTAACTTTCTCTATCTCAATGAATGTTTGATGCTACAATAATGTGTGTTTTAACAAAACTCTTTCTCAATAATTCTAGCATATGCTTACCCCTTCAAACTTTGCATAACCTATATATCAACATTTGTGACAATGTCATTGAAATATTGCTTGATTGTTTATATGTCTATAAAATGAATTTATTTATTTTTTTTATTTTATTTTTATTTTTATTTATTTTTATTTTTTATTTTATTTTTTTTTTTTTTTTTCTTTTTCTTTTTCTGTTTACCTATTCATACTATAGTTTTATTATGTTCACATAAAAATGAAATTATAAAAATTTTAACAATTTTATATGCATAATAAATCAATTTTGATTCATTATACATTGTTTATGTCTCCAAACTAACGATAAATTATCTTCTATTTGCTTAGATATGCCATGCAGCAATGAGCACATGAACTTGTCTTCTTTATGCACAAAACAAATCTACATTAAATTCACATCCATGCCTTCTTTATAAAAAATGCAAAAAAACTGTTTCTTCTACTACATACCTACCCACCTCAATTGCTCTCCCAACTGTGCAAACCAATTCAACTCACCTTCATCAAAACCAATATAACCCTGACGGTAATGATGAACACCATCGCTTTCGACATAGGATAGATAAACTTTCTACCATGCATGTTTGTACAATATGCAAGGAATCGCACACAGGTATGAAAACAAGGCTTTTACATGGCAACCTTTCTCTCTTTCGTTGTGCATCATCTAAAATTACCAATCATTTTTCTCATCTTAACGACATGGACCCCGGGGAACAACCCTATGTCATTCAAAATTTAACACAAGTTGAGAAAATGCTCATTGCAATTGTGAAGCCCATTCTACAAGTCACTCATGCCCATGGTGGTCAATATAAATATATTGGCCATAAAATCAACTTCCACCAAGATGACACTGCTACTACCAAATACTTACCTCGGATGGTTTTTGAATTGGGCATCCTCATTGTTAAAAGGCATGATCCTTCTTAAAAAACTTATGAATTCTTTGTTTGCAAGTCATGTGTAGCTGTGACACTTGAATACAAACTAAACTATGATCCCTACTACAAGGATG
The DNA here is from genome assembly GCA_000404065.3 of Pinus taeda. Lineage (NCBI taxonomy): Eukaryota > Viridiplantae > Streptophyta > Pinopsida > Pinales > Pinaceae > Pinus > Pinus taeda. The sequence continues at coordinate 85,626 of APFE030282391.1, forward strand.
TCCATCTCAGTACATCTGATATTTATGCTTTACCAGATCAACCTACAGATGTTTCTTCTCTTCTTCATAATGTAACCACCTCCTCTTTTGAAACCCATCAAACCATAATTGATTCAACTTATGATCTTGCTGTCGTTCCAACCCCATTAGATATCCGACCTTCTTCTTTCGTACCAATACTCCAAAATTCATGTATTGAACTTGAGCACATTTGTGCTTATTTTCACTCAACCAATCCAAATTCAACCAGCTCGATTGGCTGGCGTGTAATCTCTCTATCTGCTATGAATGAATAAAACACTGAGTGCATTTTTCTATGGAATTCCACACCCTCTTTCCTACAGTCATTTCCATGTTCACACAACCAAGAATTACAAAATTTGAAATTCATGAATATGCATTACACTTGCTGCACTACCATGATAACAAATTTGGCCATCATCCAAGGTTCTGTTACAACCTATATGACATTCTAATGCATCACCGTAGCCAAGAAACTGCAACTATTTTTTTGAAGAAATACATTGAGAACAAGTTTCGAACAACTGTTTTGGATCTTCGACAATGTCTTCATGACTTCCCAGATTCCAAATTTTCTGAAAAAGTGATGCACTTCAGCTCAATCTTACAAGGAACACACTCTTTCTGGAACAATCGATGGTGTGAACTAACTGACATGATCACGCAGATAGGAAGCCAAACATTGTTCTTCAATATTGGTGTAGCTTATACCAAATGGCATGACCTGCACATGATCATGCCTACCATTGTTCCCTCTAGTTCCAAAAATCAATACGAGTGGAGAATTCAAAACATAATTGAAAAACCACATTTAATAGCATAATATATGCATTTCATATTTACAAATTTCCTTGAATAAGTCCTACAAAAAGACCTTCACACATTTGGTTATTGGTTTAGGTATTTTTTTCATGCCATTCTTCTCTCCTTTGATTTATATATTGTAATTTTGTTTTCGTGAAATTTTTTACTTTCACATTTTATTTAGATATGAATGGAAACATGGAGGATATGCACACATACATGGCTCCATTTGGTTATAAGATGCACAAAATATGGACAATATTGATTTGAATAATGAAATAGAAGTTGTTGATGTTAAGAAATACTTTGATCACTACGTATTTGCATGGAATCAACGGCACTTCTAACATCCCAATCTTGCACTACACCAATCAACAATTCACAACCCATGCTTTTGACACATCATTAATCTTCACGTCAACCCATTCTAAAGACTATGAAGAGCTTGTCAACTGTGTTCAACCTTACACAAAGTGTCATGAATCTAGATGCCTTCGTAAAAAATACATTTTACTTAGTTTTTGATATGGAGTGTCATGGGAGTTAAAATCCACATCTTGAATGTTCATTGATGATAAAGGGCGAAAATACTACACCCCTACTTGCAATGATACAATGTTGATATGCTTTCTATCTCCAGAGAAAATTTTGATTGTCAACATGTTCTATCACAACATGTTGTGTTAAGATTTATTTCAAAGTATGTAGCAAAAGAAGAAACGAGAACAGAGAGCTACCAATAAATTCTCTCATGTCTCTTGCAAAACGCCACTCCAGAAGCACCTACTATTACTTTCATCGTGAAACCCTTTATAAAAACCACTGTAGATAGAGACATTGGGGCACAAAAAATATGTCAATGCTACAAAAGCTACCGTCTCTCTTTGTAGTTGTACATTGGTCTCTTTGAATGTTAACATAACTGTTTTCAGGTGCATTTCTCAAGATATTGAGAATTCCCTTTTGACACAAACCTTTATCCTTGGATACATGAATAAACCAATTTCATTGGAATCAGTTCCCCTCCTTGAAGTTTCACACTCTTAGTCATTTTCTGTCTATCGAAAACAAAACCAATGGAAACATATGTTCCTTCGAATGATTGTACGTGTCTTGCCACGATATATTTCCATCCCTTCCTTTAATTATCCTTGTTATTCCACTTTTTATTGGATTGAACCACTATTTTATTTCCCTTTTCGTACACTGCCCAATGAGATTGGTTCCATTAATGAGGAAATAATTTCACATTGGCAACAAAAGAAAGGGACATATACACCATGGCATGTCCATCAAGAAATTGAAAACCCACAAAGCCCATAGACCAAAGAGCAATCTACTTCTCACCGCCCTCTTGACCCCATGCTAATGAATGAATGGAAAATCCTCTTTAATCTCCACCCAAGCTACAATATTGAAATTAATGACCTCTAAATGATTGGCCATAGCAACTTTGATGCTAACCACAATTGGTTGCTTACTTCTATCCCTCTTCACTTGCAAGAAATTGCCATAAATTTCATTGAATTCAAATGATCAAATATTCAAAACCAACGTCATTCTTTTTCCTACATCCCCCAAGAACATAAGTTATCTCTCACCCAATACAAAAATTTTACGATTTTTCTTTCTCACTTCAAAACCCCTTCACCAAAAACACCATGGAGAATCATCATACAATGGACAGCTGCAACAAGAAAATCTCATTTAATTAAATTTTTGCAACATGCATTCATGGAAAACTAGCCAACAAACACAAACCCTTTATTGATACTTGCACCCACCATCATTGCAACTTTCAACATAAATGCCCTTACAATCCAATCTGCCCTTCATATCCCTATCCAATCAATGCATCCTCTTGAAGGCTAGTCATTCCTACACTTTCAAGAGAAACTTCATCATGTAGAGTACATCCTCATTGATGAAATGAGCCTCATCAGTCCAAAAATTACTTCCTAGATTGACGATCACCTGAGAGAGGCATTCCCCCTTCATTAAAATGCACCATTCGAAAATCGCTCCATTATCTTTGTTAGATATTTAAGTTAGATGCCACCTGTGATAGACATATCTCTATAGGCTAGCACACCACGTGGCACTGCACTTTGGTGCAAATTTGACACATTCACAACACTTTTAACTATATTTCGCCAACAAGAGGCTAGCCCTTCCCAATTTTCTTTCCGCCAGATCCTCATAAATCTCAAAATGGGAACACTAACTCTTGAATATTGGAAACTCCTAATGTCAAGGAAAAATTCCTCTCTTACGCATGAATAAAAACAAACATTCCAAGACTCCATGCTTCTGTATGAAATAAACAACTTAGTTTCCTTGCATAAATAAACAATTCTTAAAAGATTGAATGTGTCAGTAGCACTTTCCTCTGCGGAACAACAAAGGCAACAAACTTCTACTACAACAAAAGATGAACATTTGGACATAAGGGTACTCTTATGCAATGAACAAAAAATTATACTCACCAGCAACTTGTGCGTAAATGTTGGCCTTGTCAATGTTGCACCTGGGAAAGTTGTCTCAATATTCTCTACACCTAACTCAAATCCCCCAGAATTGGCATCCTTTGTGGTTTTCGACTACAAGAAATACAAAGGAACACCATGGAACATTTCACACCCAACCTACGTACCCATTTCCCCCACCACAAGTGGTGCACGCTTGGAGACACCACTTTGAGTGGCAATGGATTGAATGATATAGAAGTCACAAGGAATGACATTAGACAAAACGGCGGTAGACATTGGCATGAAAGAACAACAAGGTTTAACATTCACTACAATTTCAAGAGTATAGTTATTGGTAGACATTCGAATCAATCTAGCATTTCCATTCTCATGCACTATAGCATGCATGAAAATCCATATCTAAAATGTAAGCAGCAAGAGGAATCATTGCTCACATCAAAATCTGTGCAGGAGAATACACTCTAACCAACCATTCATTCTTTCTTCCAAATTTACCCATGGTAAACACCACTTGCTATTTAATCAAAATGCACATATACTTACTTGTTATTACATTTAACCTCATATTTTTTTATACTTATTTAAAAATAATGTTCATTTTAATTTATTTCAAAAAAAAATAGTTTCAACAAACACATTTATTATCATTTACTATTTCTCTTTTTTAATGGCCAACAAGGATGGATATAGACTACTTACACATGCTATATGAATATTATCAAGAAACTCAGCAACATGAACTTACCTTGCAAGATATAAAAACGAGGATCCTGACTCGCCAATCATTTCCTCTTTATCATCTGCGTCTAGCTATTGAATTTTTACGGAATGTAAGGAAAATATTGAGAATGACAATTCACATCCATGAATGATACTCATAGAAGAAAATGTAGGATCGCTTGCAAGAACAACTTTCGTATCTTGGCACCACAATAAACATCAATTGTTGTTGTTGATGCCATGCCTCATCATTCATATATGAATAGTTTCTCACTGTCAATTACATCTGATGACATGAAATACTTTTATTGTATATATGTTTAGTTATTAACTTCCAAAACCATCTCTATGTATATAGGTCTTCATTCATGGAACTACTACACATATGTAAAATTTCAAACAAACTATTACATAGCATTTAGAATATTGTTGTTACTTTAAGATAATGATCATCAACATTGTATATAATACAACTTTCATTTATTGACTGTTGTATATAAATACTTGTTAATGTTGTTACATTCAATTATATCACTTTTCACTCAGATTAAATTCATCAAGTACATGATTTGAGTGCATACCCTATTCAAAAGGACAATTGATTCAGTTGGTAGGTAGAAAGGATCTAAAAAAAATTGATTAAGTGAAAACCCTGAATAAGCTTCTTAAAGCTCCAGGTAATCATTGTGGCAACCAAACTTTTTTATGTCATTCTGACTCTAGCTACATTTTTTTCCTGCTAAATTCTCAAGTTAGTGAGTAGGTAGACTAACAAAATAAAGCTTGTAAAATTAACCCTAATACTTTTAAAATCCTTACAAAACCTCAAAAATTAATCAGGATTTTTTGGCAAGTAGTCTTTGTAGGGTTCTCTCAAATTCTAAGCTCATTCTTTAGTGTCGAATAAAGACAATAAGCTATAAGGAACTTTATGGAGAAGGTGAATCTTCAGGCCATGATTTTTTAGTTGTAGAAAGCTACTATGTGCAGGCTACCTGACTTTGGCCATTAAGTGGAAATACCCATCGTAAGGTTTGATCTCAATTTTTGGTTTTGTTCTTTTTAATCTGTCTTAGTTTACCTGAATTTGCCTCCAAGGTGATCAAACTAAAGTATTAATTTCTTGTGGGAAGTAACTAGATGCATTATTGTTATATTACTGTAGCCCCTATTCTAAAATTGATTTATATTTGTACTATGAAATCACATTGGTATCTAACTATTTGCCAACATTTAGCTACATCATTTTCACCTTGTATTGTATCATTTTGTGGTTTGCGGTTTCTAGCTTGCAATAATGACAACATACATGGGAGATGAACTTGTTGCAGTCTGTCCGTATTTCAGAAGCTTGGCAATTGAAATTCCATTCTCTACAACAAGAGACAATTTGATTATTATATTTGACAAGGTATTCATCTTTTTTTTTGTGAAGTAAATCTAATTACAATTGATATAATTTTTCTCTCGTATTGCTCTTGATGTAGGTGTTCAAGGGCTAAGGTAGCCAATGGTATGTTCATTTAGTGTATTATATTTTTAGTCTATTGAAGATTATTGTTACTATTTAACTTGATAGAACAACAGTTTGCTGCATGAATCAAAGATGTTGTATCTTTCTCCCTATGAAATGCTTTATTACTATACATGAGGTTTACAAATTCTTGACTATCTTGCATTCACCATTTTATTATCATTAGAGCCAATTCTACGCATACCCATTAATAACTTATGAAACTCTCAAAATTTTAGTTTGGGCTTTAATCTTCCATAGTGTGTGCTACGAGTATTTTTATTGCACAAATATTTCATCTATTAATGATTTAGTTTGATTTGTGTTTCTACAGAATTGTTAACATTATTCTTAGTTTCTTCGTGAGATGGAAGTATCGGTAACGAGGCAGACGCCTATGAAAGGTGCTGGTGGAAGAGGAAGAGGTAGAGGTTATGGGAGGCTTTCTCTTAAGGATAAAAAACAAAGGGCATACACATCAAAGAGAGAACCACTAAATATTTCAGAGGTTAACAAGGCTTTTTGAATCTGTTTCATTCGCCTTAATGGGATCTTCTTTACAAACACAAGTTATGCTTTGTTTCATTCTTTCAACTTTTCAATCCAATTTTTGACATTGTTTTTGGTGTTTTCCTTGCTCATAGATGCCTCTTTACTTATAAATTTCAAATATTTTAATTTGCAGCCTCGATACATTTGTTGAAGTGGGTTCCTCTACAATAAATGAATTTGAGTAGCTTACAAAACCTGAACTCATTTCATATATGGGGATTGGTTTGGATACATTGGTCAATTTCTCAAATTTTAGTGAAATTGTCATTCTTTAGATTATGTCAATTCTAATATTCGCAGATCATAATATAATTCTTGTGTTGTGGTTTTCTTCCAGAATGACTCTCGAGAATGTTACCAATATCAGGAGATCAAATCCTTGGAACAAGTCTCAAATCAAAGAATTAGCAAATTTATCAGGGGTTCAGATTGTTTTCATGGTTTCCTAGGCAAAATACTATATGCGAAGTCATGGTACCTCTTGCTAGGTGTGAACTTCTTATTGGTGGCCAAGATTAGAAGCAAGGATCATTAACTTCCTTATTAGGTGTGAAATTATTATGGGTTGCTGAAAACAGAAGCAAAGACCGTTAACTTCCTTTCTCGGTAGTGTGGTTACCTGATTCAACACTAGACATTACCAGCAAGGGTATTATACCATCTGCGAGTTGCATCTACCATATGGAGGTGTGAGCACTGAAGGGAAAGACATTCATTCTCCTTTCTGGTCATTACCTCTTTTTGGTCACTTGTTTTTCATCCTTGTGTCAACCATATAGTCAATATAAAGACCATATACATATTCTAACAACCAATATTGTGGAAGACGCTCATTATCTACATTTCTATGTAGTTCTTCAAGCATTTCTAATAGTGTGGTATTCATTCTCTATTTGTATTTTATTGTTGGGTGTTATTGTTCTCTCAACTTGCTGCATATATATATCCCAGGTCAGCAAGAATACACTTCTTTGTTATTGTTGTATATGAGGCTCATAACCATTATGAATTAGTGTTCTCTCAACTTGCGGTACATATACATCCCAAGACAATAAGAATACACTTCTTTGTTACTATTGTATATGAGGCTCATAACCATTATAAATTAAGACAAGACAAGTGTGTTACTTTAAAAAAACATATATTATAAAACACCAACATATAACTATTTGTCTATCAATGAACTTATAACCAAAATTGAGATCAAAGCATTGTAAGAGAACATTGCAATATGATCCACATGAAGGGAGGACCAGAAAAAATTTGGTTAAAAGTAATTTTATTTTAGGTTGATAACATTTCATATACAATACAAATTTCATTATATATTTTCGAACAAAAAATTATGTCAAATTGTAAGAGGCATATGTAGTTAAACACAAAACCACATTAACATGAACAAAACAATCATGATAACTAACAATCTTACACATGTAGGATATCTATACAACTAGTGTTCACCAATTCTCATAAGTGATGATATTACACCAAGTAAATGCTCCCAACGCATTGTTTAAATGTCCAAATGAATTACCAATTGTAATATGGTGTATTGCAAATAATCAAATAATCACCTTCAGTTGTCTTATGGTATATTGCAAATCATTTTAATTTATGAGTAAAGTGATCAATCCTTCTTACAAAAGGGGACTAGAATTATGTCATTAAACTTACAAATCCCTCTCATATATATGTAAGTAATCCATAAAACCAAAAACTTCATCCACACCATGTATTATTTGGCCATTAAGTTGTTTAATGAGAAAAGTGTAATATGCCTAATTCTTTGTGACGTCCCTCTATATAACACATCATTATTTGATCATTACCTTAACATTTTTATTTAATGCATAGGAAAAATTCCATGATCGTAAATTTTGAATGATTTAAATCATAATGCATAAATTCCAATGTCCCAACATGGTATCTTTGCCGTCAATGTAAATGAATTAACCATTACTGTTTAACGATAAAAATCCATAGTTCTAAACCGTAAAATTGTAAACCTTCAATGAGGAGAGATTAATATTTATTTATATATTGTGCCTACCATTCCTTGATAGGGAAGGTATCCTAGGGAAAAGGTATCAATGAGGGTAGAATTTTAGACCATTTTTTTCTCGACAAAAGTTGTGAGTTCAATCACATATTGTGGCAATAGTGTAGGACATATGGTAATTAATTTTGATTCCTTTCACATCAAATATTTGGGAAATAATTTTATACAATACATACATGGTGATTGATGAATTTTTTGTGTGTTTGCTCTCCATCCTATGTAAATATAAACTTTTCATACCTCAAACAACTAAGTTGGCTTAAAAAATATACAACATCAACAATGTTAACACTAAACATTTACCTACATTTTGGATAATAAACATGGAAAAAATTAAGTTGTATCTAATTAAATATGGTGTCGAAAAAGCATAGAACTCCAAATATGAAATCTCTTTACTTTGTGTATTATCTACAATTTGTTGGAAATAAAATTTGAATTACTTAAAAAAACATAAATAAAAATATTATTTATTATCTATTATTGATTATAAATAAAAATAAATTGCTTCGAAAATACGTAAATATAATATTGATTTAATTTAACTAAACAAAAAAATATATTTTAATAAATTACTAATTAAAACCAATAATAGTAAGCTACAAGGTTTAGCTCAATTAGTTGAGTTCCCATCACTAGAGCACCTTGCTAATGAGAGGCCACAATGTGAATTCTCCTCAACATCGTTGGAGTTATACCCTACGAATAAGTTGATAGTATGTGATCCCTTTAGGTTGATCTACTTGGATATTTCTTTGGAACGGTTAATAAATAAGTAAAATCAACAATAGTAATTTAACAACAATATAAGTAGAGAGAAAAATATTTTTCTTTCACTGCCCTTTCTTGGACTATTTATCAACAATTGAGTAAATTTAATATTGTGCTTTAAAAAAGTAACATCATGGGAAATAACCTAGCAATAATTTATATGGTGAAAAAATTATCAATTCGCGTAATTTTTTCTTTCATTTGTGATGTCATGCTCATGATGTTATAATAATTTTTTCAATTGGGTTAATATTCAATTTCCCATGTGTATGCATACACATTACAAGTATCCACATGGTAAGGTGGAAAATTAAACCAACAACATAACACTTAGGAGTGTCTTAAGAATACAAATCATGTCTAGAAATGCATTAGACTTGAACAAACCTATCGGCATCTCTTTTCACCTTTTGGGGCAACTGCTAGTTGATACAACTAATTAAACATGTATATCATATTCTTTGTTATTATAGTCGACATTTCTTTTTTATAAAGAGAATATTTTATGTTTATTTTAAGAGGGACACGTGTCAAGACTAAGTTGAGCACAGACATACTTGCACATCGCCTTCACACTGGATTGTAGAATGAGCCTTTGGACTCAATCAAAAGTTTCATGGGTGAACTCTTAGAAATTGAAGTTGACAGTTGAACTTTTCATAATTCAAGTGCCCCATGTGTTTTTGAGGGTGTCAAATCCGTATATGCATTCGAAAAACAAGTTTAAACAACACAAATCAATATTTTACTACAATTGTTTTCCTCTAGATAGATAAAAATCTACTCGAAACTTCAAATAATCACACTTAAATAGTACTCGCAATTATAAATAATAATATTAACTCATAATACATATATCTTATAATAACTACTTAAAACAATTATCTCACAATTATCTCTCAATGGGATAGTGGATGATTCCAAACCCTCATACAAAGATGGGATGGAGAGGATGATTCTAAGCCACTATCTTTCGTGAGTGAATTTCTCTCCCTTGTGGTATGCAACGTGTCAAAAAGCTGAAAAAACTCAATAAGATAACGTTGGAGAAACAATTTTTAAAATTACAGGAAACCTTCTTACAAACTCAAAAAGCAAAAAGTCAAAGCGAACAATACAAACAAAGAAAATTATAAAATAATATTGAAAACACCTCGAAATAAACAGGTTCTTACAAACTTAGTGAGGGGAAGGAACAACCTTTCCCGAATGAACAAACGAGGGACAACGGCGAGGCACAGAGTGTGAGTTTTGAGGGGGAAAGGAAAGAATGCAACAACCTAATTAATATTTATTATAGATAAAATATTGGAATAATTATTAAAGTTGTATACTATTAGTATAGATATATTTAAATTTTGATTTAGAAAGAGTCAATAACAATCACATTTATGAAGATCTTTTTTTTTTAACAAAACTTAAAAAAAATATTTGCATTTTGATCAATTTGATACCTCTTAATCTTTGATAAATTTAGAATTACGATAAATTTATGTATATTCCTTACAATATTATTTACATTATATATAGTTTATAGGCTGGGACATTATTTTTCTAGCATACTTTATCTTTTATGGAATTGTAATGTTTACTTTAGGTTTCTCAGTTTCCTAGGCGTTGATGTGATACTGCCGCCCCATTATGGCTATAGAGCCCTAGGCAATACATCAATTGAAAATTTATGTCACTTTTGTTGGACTTTGCGTTGGAGGAGTGACAAGGACACCACCAAAACATTTGTTGCGTAGGGCTTTTGTTTTGCATTTTATAGACTTTATAGGACTCCTCTTGCTACTACTACTGAGCTTCACTTTTAAATTTGTTTTTTGGAAAATCTAGATATGGGAGGGCAAGAGTAATGCTACAAACAATGTTATCTTTTAAATAATTGGTGTTCCAATTTGTGTAAGTTGATCGAAACATCACAAATTTCACAGCCAATCTTCTCCTTTGTAGGCTATCACCCTTTTCAATCACTTCAGCGTCACCCTTGCTACACATCCTCATGGTAAGAGTTGTTTTTATTTACTCTCGATTTTATTCTCGCATTAGAATTATTGAATGAAATAATTTACCATCAAGAACAGATCATTACTTAAAATATTCAGTTACCAATGAGGTGAATTCATGTCTAAAGAAATGCTAGTTTTACTTCTGGAAGGTTTTCTAATTCTAACTGTATGGTGGGTTTTGTGTATTCCATCTTATTACATTGGTCGATGGTGCTCTAATAGTTTTTTGGACCACTTCCACATGTTTGAAAAATAATTTCGTTTCTTAAACTATCATATAATGCAGGCTTCTATGCTGGGAAGATGTTGAATTTATATGATTGGAAAAGAGCCTAAAAAGTAATTGATAGAAATAATTGACATTTCCGGAGTGGGTCATTTCCTATGAATATTTTCATCTCTTAACTACTGAAATTTTAGATGGGAAAGTTTATATCCATAAGATATTTGAAGGTACTGGAGATGAGGAAAAAATATAGATACTAGAGAAAATTCTCTTGACCTCCTATATTATAGGTGACTAAGAGTGTGTCCATCCATGGGTGTGCTAGAATATTCATCTTCAGGACATATTTCTAGTGGGAGTGGGAAAAACGTACTTAAAATCGACCTTACAAAAGTAATACATGTTACACATAGTGGTGGTACTTCGTATGAGAAACATATTAAGTTTCATGTTGAGAGCCCAATTGAATGAGTCTATTGCATGGAAAATCGTAATGGTGAGGTCACATATTTGTCTATAAATCAATGGCTCATAACTCGTGTGGCCTCATCATCAAAGGAGGACATGGTCAATGGCTCATAACTAAATTTATGGGTGTTTGCAAGTTCATATGGTTGGTTACCATCATGATACTCATAAAATTGGAAATGTATTCAAACAATTGAACTTAGGAGTTATGTAGAGACATGACATGTGTTTACCCTTTTTAATCAAGTTCTAGGGATACCCCATAGAAGCCTAACCTTATTGGAAGATGCCATAAAAAATGCCACATATGGAGTACATATAGAACGTGGATCTAAATGTGTAGCCACAATCATTAACTATCTAGCAGACTTTTGTGTAGTAATGCCTATTTTAGGTCTACTGCTAGTACAAGGGAGAATTTTTTTCATGGGGCAGGAAAAAATAAGGTTTACTATGTTCGAACCTAGGAAATTCAACAATATGCCTTGGACTTCTGTTAGTGTCTTCTTGTAGAACCTATAGCTCCAAAAAGTAATGGAGACTTCCCTTTGTCAATGTTTAAGAAGGTCATGAAAGATCATGTGGATACTATGTGGGCTTGGTTTTAGGAAGAAAATGAAAAACATGAGAAAGATGATTGGGAATGTCTAAAACACATGAGTCATTGTTAAATTCAATCAACAGGGGCTTGAATCTTAGGGTTGTGTGGACCATTGGTTCCCTGATAGTCACATATGGAGAGCCTCATTCTCATTGATGTCTAGGGTGTTCTATGTATGAGAAATGATAAATTATAGGAGATTCATGATAATCTCCTTACGGGTTCGACATCTTCGAATTAGAACCTCAGTCATTATGGTTATGGGTCACCCACAAATTCAATGTTATGGGTCAGCCACAGAAAACCCTTGCCATAGAATTCCATTTGCTAGGGTGCAAACTATTTGATTCACAGTTCGCTCGTTGGCATCATAGGGTATATCTATCCTAAGATATTATTTTATCATGGTTTTGGGTCACCCATTAATCCATGGTTATGGGTAAACCACACAAAGCCCTTCTCTTGAATGGCTCATATTCAACAAATTCTTCTCAAGGCGGAACTTGATGTAATGTGGACCTTTGGTTCCTAAGACAAAATGAGTGATCTGAATGGAAAGTGTCACTAACCCATGAAATTTACCCATTGTATCCATCCATGGTATTTACCCATGGTATTGTAACTCAAGAAAGCTATAAATAATGGGCCTCACATAGTAAAAGTACATATTTGTCCACCATAAGGTAGTGGTTAAAAGCTTCTTTCATTTAATAAATGGTTTTGTTGAATGGTTATCTTCTCTATATATTCAATGCATATTTTGAATATTATGTAGTTTCTTTCCAATCTCGGTTTTCAAGTCTCCTAGACCTCCCTGCCCTCAAGATCCAAATCACTCTTCCCAAAATTTATGTCCTAACCTAACACCATTGAGCATGCTCCTTACTTTTTCCTTCAACATCAAGTTCATCCTTTCTTCAATTGCACTCCATTCAGCTATCTATGGGATATATTTTGCAATGCTATACCATACATTTTACAAAACTCTTTAAATTAATTCCCACATAACTATCCACCATTTTCCATCCTCAACAACTTTATTTTATTCTCTATTTGATTCTCCACAAGAGCCTTAAATTGTTTAAATCTACCAAACACTTCAAATTTATTCTTGAGGTAATATATCCATGTATTCCTTAAGAATTCATCTACAAATGATATGTAGTACACATATTTACCCAATGATAGAATGAGCACAAGTCCAAACACACACTTTGCAGTAGTTAAAGTATTCCCTCTGCCCTCTTAGAACCATAGGAGAACCTCCCCTGGTTTTTCTTCCTATATAAACAATGTTCAAAGAAATGAAAATCGAGAGAAAAATTAGACGTACCTTCTACCATACCATTACCATGCAATACTCTAAGGCCCTTCTCTCTGATATGTCCAAGTCTTTGATGCCACAAAATAGTCTTGTCTCTTGAACCTATAATATATTTTCCTTCTTCTGCTCCACTCTCATGAACAACGGAGTTATTCCACCCAATACTAATATTACTTCCCAACATTTTATAAAGATTTCAATCTGAACTCCCCTTAGCAATACCATTACTCCTCGACCTCTCCTATAGGTATGCTTTTCAAACGTTATTTTACAGCAGCATTACTCATCTTTCTTACAAGAATACAAATTCTAGCTAATCTTATGTCATAATCCTTACATCCATTACTTTCTACTTAAATTTTCCTCCCATAATTCTATCACTTGAGTGAGCTACTAAGAAAGCATCCCCACCTTTGAATCTTTCATACTCGCAAAACTACTCCTTGCGATGACCCATATGAAAAGATGCACCTCAGTCAACCAACCGTGCCTTGTGATCCACCTATGTACTTGAGGAAGGCTAGTACACATTCCCTAATTTGTATGATGAGGTTTTTTCTTATATAAAAGGATCATCTTCAGATCCCTTCCCACATGAGGACTTATTTCTATTTCTGTTTTGGGATCCTCTAAGAGAAAAGGCATTTTTGCTTTGGCTCTCCTTGCTTTTTTTGTCTCATATCACATGAAAGCAAGGATGAGACTATTTCATCAAATTTTAAGGTACTTGCATTACTACCTATGGTAACAACCAGAACATCCCATGAGTTTGATGGAGAACATAATATGTTATGCGCTTATTCTCGTCTGATATTTTAATATCAACAAATAACAATTGACTCATGCTAGTATTGAAGGTGTTCATATGCTCGATCACTAAGTATCCATCCTTGATCCTTAGGTTATACAACTCTTTTTGTATGAGTAATTTCTTCCTTATGAACTTAGATTGGTGAAAATCCCTTAACTTGTCCCCAAAGGCCTTTTATGTAGCTTACACTAACAGATTTAGTAATACTAATTCCAGGAGACACAATAAAATTGTGTTCCTTTCCTTTGGATACAATTTTTTTCAATCTTCTCTTAACATCCCTCTTGGTGTAGAAGCTAGATCCAATGTAGTCCACTGACCTTTGTCCACCAGCACATTTTTTTATTTTGAGCTTCCATAGCTCAAAACTTTTACCATTAAATTTAGTGATATCTATCCTTCAACCACTTTCCATTTCTTTTCACCATGAGAATCACTCCCGCATACCTCCCACAATAACAAGTTTTACCAGACGCTTGAACCAAACCCCTAAGCCACAAAGCCATCCCCTTTAAGAAAAAAATATTGTGATACCAAACATAGGTTTTAATCCTATTAAATTCATCACCTAAAAAATATTCTTTTAATAAAATAGAAAAGGTACAATACCAAACACACAAATTATACAAATTTTATATTGGAAACCCCAAACCTGGGAAATCTAGCACGATTTTTTTCATTATATTTTTTGTATAGTCTTAATACAATATATATCTTGTGACACACTTCAACAACTAATCCAACCATAGTTCCATAATTGAAACTGCGAAACTCTGGGCAAAAGAACCATGTGCCACAAAACCGCTTTTAGCAAAACCATAGGCTAAAAAATTACCAAATTCCCCTCGGACCCTCCTCTTTTATGTTGCATATAATTCATGCAAATAATACATCACATACGCAACACATGAGTACACTCTCCACTCTCATTCCTATTCAAGTAGTTCATTTCACAGTTGGATCCTCCATCCTCTCTATGCATTAGAGGGATGAAATCATGTGATACCATGCCACAATATGTACTCCTAAATAAAAAGGTATTACAATAACGTTGGGGAACACAACCTACCTATGGATAGTCTCTACAACTAGGACAAAACACTCTATCTTGTTCATGCAATATTGTCTCTCTCCATGACATGCTAGTTCCTTCACCAAGCTTCCACAACCCGCACTTGATCTAAATTCTCTCATCCATGGAGCTACAAAACCTCTCTCTCGTTATTTCTCCAACCCATTCGAAACCATAATGTGCGTGTACTTCTTCACCTCCACTCAACAATCATCTGCTATGTTTATCTCACCTTGACTTGGCCTTCCTAAATCATTTGCACTCCCCAGATCTACGTGACCTCTCATCCACCCATCTCTTAAAATTGATCTTACACAGATGAATCCCAATAGCCATGAAACCACCTTTCTCAACTCTCAATTTCTTAGCAACAACGTTCATTATACTCTAAATCTTGGGATTCAAGGTGCATTTGCAAACCACTACTCATTCCTCCTCTAGTGGAACTTTTAGCCTCCTTTCATCAACCTTGGACACCACCATTTGTAGCAGTGGCTTCACCATGGCTATTAGAGCAGTATTATTTTCATCCCAGCTTTTGCTTCGCTTATGATATACCATGAATTGTTCTTTAGAATAAATTTTATCAACAAATGGCCATGGCATTTAAGCACTGATGGGTTCAAATCTTCTACATATGTGATAATGTCTTAATCTTCTAGATATTCACAAGTACTAGGCCATCCACTCTCTCATACAAATTTTGAATAAAACAGGAGCGATAAATAAAATATAATTCGCACACAAATAATGAGAAATCCATATGAGACTAAATTTACATTGTTCACCCATTAATGACAGCATACATGGGGAAACTAACATGTCCTTTTATTATATCATCCATAAACATTAAAAAATACCCACCTCCATTTTCAATAAAAAAAGGAGATGAATAAAATATAATAAGCACACAAATAAACACAAATCATGAGAAATTCACATGAGACAAAATTTACATAGTGCACCCATTGATAATCACATCCATGGAGAAATGAGCATGCCCTTTTTATTATATCGTAAATAAACATTTTACAATATCCACTTCCTTTTACCCTGCTCTTACCATGATAAATTTGTCATGTCTTTAATTTTAATGCACAACCTGAAAAACCATGAGTTACCAAATTAACTCTAGACCAAATCAAGTTTATCCTAAATACCTTAACACATTTAATTTTCAACCATTACTCATTTATATGATAAATTTATTTTCTAAATATTCTTTTTTTGAAAATGGATATATAACCACGGATGGAAAAACTTATTAAAACAGTTTGAAATAATTACTGATGTATATATATAGTTTTATTATTTTTATTAAAATTACTAAATTTAATTTAGAAAGAGAAAACGTCGATCATCTTAGTAACTTATTGTTTTTTCGCAAGTTGAAAAATCAATTTCTTGTAGATCGGTGACTTTGACTACGTCATTCGAGAAAAGCCCGGAAAGACGGAATACGAGCAGGTGTATTATCTTCTCTGAAAATATGGTTGATTGCAGTCACATATGCCTACTTAGTCTGAACAATATATCTCCCTTACATCTCTGTGACCATCCTTATTACCATTAGAGATTCTCAAATATTTCGAAAATTTAATATACAGAAGCTTGATTTCACTACCTCACTTTTACCCAACATATTTACGAAATGTTTGGAAACAACTGAGTGGCGCTAAAGTCATTAATAATTTAATTATAAAATTTTGATTTTAATCATATATACACCAAAGCCAACCCAACTGCTAAAAGCCCGTTAAACTGAACTGCAAAAACCATGTAGTGCTGAATTCGGGATTTCAAAGCCTTTTATTGATTCATGCAACCAAATTATATTGATGTTTTTCATATCGTATGCAATGTGTTGTGTACATGAAACCTATTATATTAAATGAAGCAGAAAGTGGACATGTTAAACATTCCCTCGAATATTAATAACTGAGACAATGCACTTATATGTAAACAACATATCTCATGCTGCTCTGAACAGCCAGATAGGTCCTCTCTGTAATAGCAGGATCGTTGGCAAACCAAATATTTCTAGTCCTCTCTCCATGTATTTCTCTGCTAATTCTCCCTCCGTCTTCTTCCCCGCTGTTTGTGGAAGGCTGAGAATCTTTATGAATAATAAGAGCCTTGATGAACGACCATAAGTAGCTGAAACTAGCGCCAGAATATCCCCTATTGCCATTCTCATTGTTCCAATTCACCATGTTCTCGTCCGCAACACGACTACTCCTGCAACTTCTTTTCCTGCTCGAGAAGCAGGTCGACATTATGATGATCAGAACTCAATTCAATACAACAGAAATATCGTCTACACCCGAATAAATATTGTCTGGCAGCTCTAGTGGCCAGAATCAAATACGAACCAGATGCTTACTCGTGTCCTCGACGATGTCAGAAAAATTATGTCATGGGGATTCCAGAGATCTTTGTGTCAGTGATAGATAGCCAATTCCACAGACGTGTCACCTGTTAAAGGGGATAAGAGGGAGCAAAATTCGCGGAGAGATGAAGCGGCGGAATCCGTGATGGGTTACGTACTGAGAATCGTCGGGCATGAGTGGTAGTGGGGCATATTATGAGAAACAATTCAATTATTATGTCGGTGACCTGGTAATACAAAGGATAGTAGGGATGAAAGGTCAAAAGACAAGAGATGAAAGGGCAAAAACAAGAGATGAGACCGACGTCTATCATTATTTGATGTGCGTGGTATGCTCCACCACCGCCCGCCCACAACGCTCACAAAGATTTACGTTTTCGCAAACAGTGAGCGTTGAATATTTTTGGCATTTTGTGTTCATTGTAACCTCAAAGGCGTTTGTTGAATGTGATGACCCGACTTTATTAGGCACCAGTAATATTAGGGTTGGAATTTGACAGGATAATTGCTTGTTAAGGGGTGATTTAATTTTTGCGTGATTTGTCATTAGCTGATCCGTCAAGTACGTTTAAAAAATGTGTCATTCTGGTTCAGATGCTTCACTGAAACTGTTAAAACCATTTTGTAAATTTAAGAATGGTTTATAAATTTAAGAATAGTTTATAAGTGAGATTATTCAAATTTTTGTGTTTGTTTGTTTATATTTCGATCTAATTTATTTAGAATTTGATGGGGATTCATTGGAATTACAAGTTTGATCGATGGACTCTTCACAATTGAAATACTTAAAAAAATTTCAAAATGTTGAATCCATATATGCAATCAAAAACTAGTTTAAACAACACAAATCAAAATTTAAACAAAAAAAACTTAGAAATTAATTCCTTTATTTTTAAAATAACTATAAACTCTAGTAAATAAAAAAATTATAATTACCAATTAATAATTAATTAATATTTTTTATTTATAGTTATAATAAAAAGATACTTAAATATTCACATGGTTTCCTCTCATTTTTATATTATAGAATTGCTATTATTAATTATTTCAAATCAACCCTAAAGAATAAATCCAAACAATTTATAGAAAGATGAGACGGAGAGAATGGTTCCAAACCACTGGTAGAAAAATGAGATGGAGGATAATTCCAAGCCACTATTTGAACAAAAAAAATGACCCCTCAAAATGGGATAGAGGATGATTCCAACTCAACCATAGAGAATGAATCCAAACAAATTATAGAAAGGTGGGATGGAGAGGATGGTTCCAGACCACTCGTAGAAAGATGGCATTGAGGATGATTCCAAGTCACTAATAGAAAAAAGAGTCCTTTTCGCCAGTGAATCTCCCTCTCAGTACGCAACTTGTGAAAAGCCGAAGAAAGTGGACAGGATAATGTTGGACAAACGGTTTTTAAAATGACAGTAATCCGGCTTTCAAACTCTGCAAGGAAAAAGCTCAGAGCGAACACTATGAAAAAACAAAACAATATGATAAAATTTAGGTTTTAATTAATATTAATATTAGAATAATTATGTAATAATTATTAAAGCTGAATATTATTAGTACAAATTTATTTAATCTCTGATTTAATAAGAGGTAAGAAGAATCAAAGTTCCGAAGATACATATTTTCGGGTTTTGGAAATTTTTAAAAAATATGATACATAATTTCTGTTTTTCTAAAATTTTAAAAAATATAGCATTTTGATAGAGGTTAATGTTTAATAATGTAGAATTAAGATAATTTGTCTATTTTTATATATATATTATATTATTACGTTTAGGTGTTTAGGTTGGTTTATTTTGTAAATTTAGAATTTTAATTGAATTAGAATTGTTTATTTTGGAGTTATAGAATTTTAATTTAATTATCAACAAATATTCAACTTATGAGAGAGATTTATTATCCATGAAATATTTTATAGTAGTAATCACATATCAAACATTCATATTTAACTCAAAAGTAGTTATGCTCTTTCTACCTTTCTAATTAAATTGATTAATTAAAAAAATTTCAAATAAGCAAATGTCATAAATTGAGTTATGGTTTTTTGAACATGTTGTATTGATAAGCCATGATATAGTAACAAATATTATTTATAGGTCATGCTTAAGTGGGTAAATATTATGGTTAAGAATCTTTTTAAATGTATACAACTTTAGCAAGCATAATGGTTAAAATATGTATTTCCTCGTACAAGGTGGCAAGTTCAAAACCAAAGGGGGATCAAGTATGTATGCCTTTCTAGACTTTAGAAGTCAAATCATTGTGGAGAGGTGGGTCCCTTTCCCACAAACAAGGTGGTCTCATACACAAATTTGGTGTCAAACATTGGCATGACCTTAAATATTCAAATTAAAAACATATTTAAATGTAAAATGTGAAATGTAAAGTAATGCAAAATGTAAAATGGAATGTAATGTAAAATGTAATTTACAAAATAATAAAATTGGTATGTATAATGTGGTATGTATAGTGCAAAGTTAACGTACTATTATTTTTTTCACAGATTATTTCTTTAATATTATTATTGGTATAATAATCAATAATAATGATTATTATTATTCCAATATATTATAATAAAAACATGTTGGAAACTTTGAACATGCTGTCCAGAGGAGATACATATGAGTTATCCTATGACGACATTAAAGTTGTGTTCAAGATTCACTCTAGGGATGCTAGGAATAAGGGTAGGGCTAGTATGTGCTTGGTTAGTTCCTCTCGCTAAACAACATCTAAGAATAATATAGGTAACATGTTGGAAGATTTCAAGAATGGAATTCTACATACCTTTTTAGTACAAATGGATACCATGCAAATAAAAAGAGAGCAAGAGGAAGAAGAAAGAGCATTAGCTATTCTCTGCCCTATATGCACCAAAGCAAATCATAGGAATGAGTGCCCATTGCATCTCAAGAGGTCTACCTAGTCTGTCAAGAAAATCATGCAACGGACAAATGACCATATTTTGCACTACTAAAAGTTATATGTCAAGGGTCAGAACGAGGGTCAGAGCAACTTTGTTTCATCAATCAAAGAAGATCTCAAGGACCTTGGCCATATCAACAAGGCATGCAAGGCACACACTACTCTTATTATAATCCAAATAAAAATGCACCCTTGCAACCTTATCATTCTTCCACTCATCCATTCTGGTCTACACCTCCTTCTTGGCCTTGTGCTCCTCCATATCTACCACAATCTTCTCAATGGGGAACCCATCACAAGGGTGGAGGCCTCAAGTTAACCATCCTCCTACTTTACTACCTCCACCCCAACCTCAACCATAACTCACTTATCCTACTGCACCGAAGGATCCTCAAAATCCTACTCACACAAATCCAGACTTGAACAACAAGCAAGCACAACAAGTATATAGTAGAGAGACGTCTTATTCTGCTCATGTTGTGGAAATCTAGGAGATCAACTTGTGAAATTGGAGACTACTTCCAGATAACCACCTACCTTCACCACCTAAAGAGATTGAAGAATAGAATAAGGAGAGTGTTCCTCAATTCAATCCACCTCATTTTTCTTAGACGGCGATCCACCCTAGCTAGCATATCCTAGAAGAGGTTGAAGTTCTGGGAGAGTTGAAAAATTTTATGTGTTAAAATACCCCTTCTCCAGGCTATTAATAATGTTCCCATCTATAATAACATCATCAAGGAGAAATTTTTCAAAAATCCCAAGAGAAGAAAAAGAGACAACCCCCAATAAACTTTCCTGGGAAATTATCCAATTTAATGCTTGGCAGGGTGATCTTCCCAAGGTATCCAGACCCTTGAAGCCCTGTAGTAGATGTGCACATTGATGGCCTTAAATTCCCTAACACCATGGTTGATTTTGCGGTTTCCATCAATGTGATAAATAAGGAAACCATGCCAAAGGTAAACCTCCAAGGGGGCTTGAGAAAGACCACCATAGTGTTGTAGCTTGCAGACAGATCCACAGTAGCTCCAGAGGGATTTTTTGAAGATGTTACTGTCTCCATTGACTCTTTCGAGTATCCCACTAATTTCTTGGGTTCCAGCTCAAAACCAAGTTTAGTGACTATCCTTTCATCTTGGGAAGGCCATAGTTAGCCATTGTTGATGTTTACATTAGTTGTAGGGTTGGGAACATGGCCCTAAAGAATTTACATTTATCTAAAAATTTCGTATTGTATCCTCCTGCTTAACCTTATATTGAGCATGACTTACCCTTGTGGTTAGAAGGGGATGAAGAAGGTGAATTGTATCACACCACCACCCACCCAATATGCACTATGGAAATTATTACAGGAGGGGGATAACCTGATGAACATTATCTCATTTACCATATCCTTTAGAATCAACCTCCCACTACCATACTAGTTGAGGAGTTGATGAAAGAATCTGGGAGTAATCCTTGGGCTAGCTTATTCCCTATTGACTCAAGTCTAAACCATGTCAAGATTGTATAGTTTTGACCCTCCAAAGCCTTAAAGATCAACCCTTCTCTCTCGGTCAAACAAGAAGAGGAATTGTGGAAAGTGTTGAGGCAACACCTATATGTTTTCTCTTGGGACTATAAGGAAATGAAAGGTGTGAATTCCTCTATTTGTATTCAACGTATTTACATCAAGGTGGGATGCAAGTTTGTGTGCTATCCCCAGAGGTGGATGAACCTAGCTCTTAAGGACATTGTGAAAGAAGAACTGCAAAAACTATTAGATGCAGGGTTCATATACCCCATTTGAGAGAGTCAGTGGGTGTCACCTCTTGTGTTAGTTCCTAAGAAGAATGGGAAGTGCAGAATCTATGTGGACTACCAGGAACTCAACAAGTCTACAAAGAAGAACCATTTTCCATTTCCCTTCATTGACCAAGTGGTCGATGGCCTTGTAGGGAAGAAATTATTCTTCTTCCTAGATGGATTTAGAGGATACAGAGAAATCTAGATCATCCTCGAAGACGAAGAAAATATTACCTTCACATGTCCATGAGGTACCTGTGTTTATAGAGTTCCTTGATTTGGTTTGTGTAATTCCCCTGCTATTTTCCACAAGGAAGTTTTGAGTATTTTTGTTCAATTGTTTCATGTCTTTGTTGGAATATACACGTATGATTTCACTCCTTATGGATGTGACTTCCATGAATCTATGTCCAATATGTGCAAGGTTTTGAAGAAATGAATTGAAACTAATCTCTCTCTAAGTGTTGATAAATGTGATTTCTTGATGTACGAAGGGACTACCCTTTACCATTCCATATCCAAGGAAGGGATACAGGCAAACCCAAACAAAATTGCCATCATCAAAAGGGTTCCTACCCCTCAGAAGAAAAAATATGTCAGGAGCTTCTTCAGATTGGCTGGGTATTATAGGAGATTCATCCAAGAATTTAGTAAAGTGGCTTCACCTTTTCTTGGTTTACTAGCCAAAGATTTATATTTCTATTGGACCAATAGTTTTCAAGAGGCCCTTGAAGTGTTGATAGAAAAGTTGACCACTGCACCCATCCTAAGAGGTCCCAACTAGGCATTTCCTTTCCATATCCATATTGGTGCATCAGATAAAGCTATGGGGGGAGCCTTGGGACAACCATAGGATAAGTTTCCATATGCTATTTACTTTATTAGTAATAATTTGTCTAATGTTGAGTTGAATTACACTATAACTGAAAAGGATCTCTTAGATGTAGTGTTTTCTTAAACAAATTTAGGCACTATATCACTTGGTACCAAACTTTTTTTCGACTGATCATGCAACCATTAAATATTTGATGAACAAGCCTGATGTTAATGCTAGGATAATTTGATGGTTTTTATTGTTACAACAGTTTGATTTGACTATTATTGACAAACGAGGGAAAGAAAATGTGGTTGCATATTTTTTGTCCAGGTTAACCTTCCCTGCAGGTAATGAAGAGATGGTGGATGATGAACTACCATATGAGCACCTATTTTCCATCTCAGTTCTTTCTCCTTTGTTTGATGACATATTAAACTACTTGGTTTCTCAGAGGTTCCCTCCTAATTTATCATCCAAGGAGAAACACAATATTGTAAGGAAAAGCTCTCCTTTCACTTGGATCAGGGGAAATCCTTTTAGATTAGGACTAGATCAAATCTTGAGGAGATATGTAAGAGAAGAGGAGGTCTTTGAAATACTCTTAGCATCTCATGGTCCTTGTGGTGGTCATTTTGCTGCAAAAAGGAAAACCTTTAAATTTTTATAGGCTAGTTACTATTGATCCACTTTACATCAAGATGCAAGGATATATACCACTAGATGTGATCAATGCTAAAGGACGAGAAAAACCACACCGAGGGATGAAATTCCCCTATAAAATCAAGTGGCCTTAGAGTGATTTGAGAAGTGGGGCATCGATTTCATTGGGCCAAATTGATCCACCATCATGATAGAAAAAGTACATCATTGTGTGCACTGATTACTTGACAAACTTGGCTAAGACAAATTGAGCAGAAAGTGGTGGAATTCTTAAGAGAAAACATATTCTATAAGTTTCGGTATCCAAAGGAGGTAGTCACTGATCAAGGAGCACAATTCACATCCAATTTGATTGAATATATCATGAGGAAACACCATATGAAGGATAAGACATCCACTACATATCATTCCCAAGAAAATGGGAAAGTAGAGGTCACAAACAGAGCATTGGGGAGCATCCTCACCATGTTTTCTAGCAACAACATGAAAGATTGGGCAGAGATACTAGTAGAGGCCACTTGAGCCTATAATACCACTTGGAAAACCACCACTGGATTGACTCCATACGATTTGGATTATGGTAAGGAAGGTCTTCTTTCTATTGATTTTGAATATAACACTTTGAGAATGGTATCTCAATTGGACTTAGATATCACCGCAACACAATAAGAAAGGTTGCTCCAACTTAATGGCTTAGATGAGTTCTGAATGCAATCTCTCTTACACACTAAAGTCATATAGATGCAAAGGAAATTCTAGCATGTCAATCGTATCAAGAAAAAAACTTTTCAATGAAGGGATTGGCCCCTGTTATATGATTCTGTGTTCAAATATTTTAAAGGAAAGCTAATGACAAGATGATTGGGTCCATACCTAGTGGAAAAGTGTCATATAAATGGATCTGTCTACATCAAAACCAATGATGAGGAGGACATTCCCTTGCTTGTAGATGGTTATAGGTTGAAGTTATATAGGAGGCCCTTGTCGAAGGGGGAATTTATTAGTTCAATCAACAATGAAGTGAATGTGATTTGGATTTTCATAGCTTCTAATCCACAACATTCCTATAAATTCAAAAAATAAAAATAAAAAATAAAAAAATAAAAGGCCTTGATGAAAACCTCTATGAGGCATATGAGGCCAACGTCAGGGTTGAAAACCTATCTAAGGCAGCCCATGAGCAAAAGAAAAGAGAAAAAATAATAAGAAAGATCCCTAGGTGAAAACCTATCTTGAGGCACTTAGGGCAAGCATGCAGGTTGAAAACCTTCTCTGAGGTAGCCTGTGTGTCTCAAGAAAAAGAGAAAAG
The DNA here is from genome assembly GCA_000404065.3 of Pinus taeda. Classification (NCBI taxonomy): domain Eukaryota; kingdom Viridiplantae; phylum Streptophyta; class Pinopsida; order Pinales; family Pinaceae; genus Pinus; species Pinus taeda. Next base: position 110,966 of record APFE030282391.1, read on the forward strand.
AAAAATAGAACAATGATCTTATATCATATTTTCTCACCTTTCTTTTGTTTTGCATAATGGCACACAGTGGCAAATTTCATGGCTATAGTCCAATACTTACAAGCTATCATCCATTCCTCCATCCATGCACCTCATATCCATCCTTTCCATTGATATTACTATCTATCTACCATCCCATCAACAAGAAATCAAAATTTCACCTCCTCTCTGTGATGCTACGGGAAGGATATGTATTGCTATAGGAGGAGACTCTCGAGGTATAGGAGGGAGATCCGAAAAAGAAAAAAAATCAAAAATACCATCCAGACTTAGAAAAATGATAAAGGAGTTCATCCTATGACTTTTTCATCATCCATCCATCACCCATCCACTCATTTCACCAAAAATTTTCTCAAATTATCCACTCTGTCCTACCTTAAGAAAAAAAGACACAGAATCTACTACTTTCTATCTCTATAGTGTCTGCACTACTCTGACCTGACTCTAACCTTATCCTCATATCTCATCATCATCTCCCGCATATCTCTCATGAAAACTGAAGACTTCAAGGGGAGAAAAAAAGACTGCTACATGAAGAAACTCCTCTTGTAGTAGCCAGTGCATCCACACAGTAATCATTGATACATATTTTTTTTCCCACCACTAGAAGAGTTGATGAAGCTTTGTTTATAGCTATGAAGAGACACCACATTCTTAGGGAGGCTTTCCTCTAGCAACAAAAACATGGATATTAGAAGAGGCACCTATAAACACACAACAAAAGTAACAGTCAATGTAGCATTAAGAATGAAGACATGCACAAGAAATAATTCAAAGAGGTCAACTCCATTAATCATAATGATATATGGCCTAGCTCTAACATGAAAACCTCTACAGCAGTTCGATCCACAGGTAGGCTTAGGTATGGCAACCCTCCTCCCTCTGCAAAAAAATGAAAAAAATGTGTTTTAAGCGAGAAAAGGTGTTTTAATAGGCTGGAGGTGGGCAATGAACTTGGCAACCCTCGACCAGTAAACTCAACTGTAAGCTAAGTCACCCATGCAACATGGAAATGTCAACTCATACGATGTGGTTTCCTCTAAGAGTGGGGTGATAATCATGAGGAGGTAGAAATGATTACATTTAGTGGGGACAACGATCCAAAAGAGGAAACTTATGTTAATTCCAAGTCATTAGAGTTCTCCAAGATTTTAAACAAAAGAGGATATTATGTGCTGGCTTGACTTCATTTGCACCATCACTAGTTCCAAAAATAGGTAGAGGAAGGATGAGCTAGTGCATTAAGAAGCCTAGAGTCCCACTGAGGAACTTCAAACCCTTCCTACAAAGTGCTACGGGAAAAAGAAACAGGAAGGTCCACAATTGCTATAGGAGGGCCAAGAGGAGCTATGGGAGGATAAAAAGGAGTCACATTGGCTTGATACTATATAAAAATCTTCATGCCAACCCATAATTTCTCTGATAAGAAGTGATACCATCCTTCATTGTTTCTACACCCAATTTCATGAGTAGCTTTTCTTGAAATTAAGAGCCTATAACCGTCAATTGATTAGTAGAGGGTCCTCTTCAAAGCTTTTTGTGGTTAAGATAAAATAACATAGTTTGGTTGCTATGAATTTGATCACCCTTTTTCCTCACTATTACCAAGCATTGTGCCACTATTTCACCACTTTTTTTGCTCATGTTTCATCACTGAGACTATTTGAATTTTTTTGAATTCCTTACTTACATATCGGAAAGAAGAAATTGAAAAAATGGGGGGTGGATTTAACAGAAGGGAACCCTCAAAAACTAGGAGAATTCACCAACACCCTACTCTAGTTGACATCTTTATAAACCACTAGTGGTTGGATTTATTTGACCTACTAAAGGGGTATGATGATGATCTTGCCCATGAATTTTCCATGGAATTACACTCTCAAGAAGATGACAATGCCACAACTGTTGTTAGAGGGTTGAACATATCTCTTAGTCTTGAAACCATGAGCAAAGTGACCACCTTATCTTTAGGAATTAAATGGAGCAAAGAAGACAAGCCAGTGTCACAACTAGGAAAATATTCTTCATTTCAAAAGAGAAGCTTGTAGAAGACAAGAATGGAGTGAAAAGAGTAATTTTTCCTTATTCTTGGGATGAGGTATCTTACCATATCCTTAAATATATATCTCATGAAGGGAGATTAAGTCTGGCTTATGTTTATCACATCAGGTCACTCCAGTAGTTAATATTCAAGCAATACATACCCCTTTCTCAAAGACTTAGTGTACCCTATTTCCTTTTGTAGTCAATCATGGAGCTGAGTCAAAAGGCAAGGAAAGGAAAACACCAACATCTAGCTCACCACAGCCTTATCAAATTGATAGTGGTAGATGCTCTAAACCACTTGAGAATCCCTAGCATATGGAACAAATTTGTGGACATGGATAGGGATACTTTCATAGAAACATAAGCCCTCACAACAAGAGTGACTTCGACGTCTAGTATTGGACAAAGACAGGGAAAGATAGATGAGGAAGAGGTAACAATAACAATATAAGAAGAAAGAAAAATTGAGGAACAAGCATCACGAAGAAAAGAAGAAGAAAGAGAAATAAAGGAAAAAGAGGTAGCAGAGACAGAGGAAGGAGAAGCATAGATGAAAGGAGAAGAGGAGGAGAAGAAAGAATAAGCTCTAAGGAGACTCCTCCACCGGAACGAGTAGAAGACATAGAACAAGAAGTGTTTGCAACCTTAGCAACAACATTGACACTCCTGTGAAGCCCAAGAGGAAGAAATAAAGACCAAGTTAAATGTATATAAAAACTAAGAAGAGCACTAGAATTAGACAAGGGAAGCCACAAAATTCTACGAGGGTTCCTATAATTATTAATGAGTCACCCATCAAAAAAGAATAAATAGGACCTAGTTAAGGAGAAATTGAGGAGGAGACTCCTCCCAAAACCAAAACCAAGTCACCCATAGCACGTGTGAGTAGGCCTATCACTAGGTGTGTCACCTTGAAGAAGCAAAGGACATAATTCCCTTGAGTAAGAGGAAAAAGAGGATCAAGGTTAGCTACAAGAGAGATAGGGTTTGCTACAAGAGGGGAAGAGTCAGCTACATGAAGAATAGGAGAAGATACATGATCACAAGAAATATGCATAAGAGGAAGCCACCACCTTAAATATTGTTGGAAGATACCTACATGAAATCCAAGAACCTAGCCCACAACCTAGATTGAGATCCTACTATAAAATTATTGAAGGAGGAAGGATTTTCCCTAAAAAATATGAAATCCCACTCTTTTATGAGCTAGAGATAGAGAGGTAGAACCTGCAGGTGGATGAAAATTGCTAAATTTAAGAATGTAGAGGATGTAGGCCTCATGGAAGAAAGTTTAATTGAAATGGGAAAAGAGTTAAGTGATTTCAAAATGAGAGAGTCCACGATGAAGGAGAACATACAAGAATAAAAAGGTTGAGAGAGAGGCTGCACGAGAAAGAGACACGACTTTCCAGCATGGAAATTTTCTCAATGGAAGCACTACAACGCATAAATCCATCAAAGTCTTATTCCTTGTTTCTCAAAGAACAACGGCTCTAGTTCAAAATTAAATCTTTGGCACTATATGGATCTCTGCCTTTTTAGGACGACAGGTAGTTCATTGAATTTTGCAGCCAAGCTAACATGGAAGACATAGCAAAATTGACTGAATTTCATATGCACATCCTCACTTTGACAAATAGGAATTTTTGTGATACCAATTCAAGGTTGGGAGGTATGTAGCTTATGGATTTAACATCCTGGATGACTCATTACGAGAAAAGGGTTGATGAGGTGAAAAGGCTAATAGCAAAGGAGGAAAATTATCCATTGTATATCAAGCTAGAGTTAGTGAGCTCAACGGTTGACATTAAAAATCATGACCTCATCTCAAATGATGTTGCTTTGGCACCCAAATACATTTCTAACCAGGAGAAATCCATTCTACACATTGAAGACACATTAAGGATGTTGGTAACAGAAAGTATCCAATGATGGCATGCCTTACCCCACAGTGTACAGATCATAGAATATCACTCTCCTGAAAGGCTAAGGAATGCCTTGGACATAACACCATTGTACAAAAGGATCATGTAGAGGATGTAATCAGGTGGAAAGGACTCAAGTTGGGTCCACCATTGTTGATAGCATTACAAGAACTAAGAGATGAAGTAGGAGAGAAGAGCTAGTGGACGGAGATAGAGACGAATGCAGGTTTTTATCCCCAAGAGGGAACACCATCTTAGGAGCCTTCGGATGTTAGGGAGGCCACCAGGGCCATGAAGGTGTTGTTCAAAGGATGAGCAACACCTTCAACAGTTGGGTGATGGTGAGTCCCATCCATAGGTATATTTTGAATATCAATCTGCCATCCTCCAGCCTTAAACATATCTTTCTCTTACATTAATTCACATTTTTTGTTATATTATGCTTAATAAGAGGAGTAAAAGGTGTTTGTCATAGTATGGGGAATAATGTAGTTTAATTGTACGAAAATGAAGTATTTTTTAAGCTATTACTATGAAGGGGTTTGATGGAGATAACTAGGAAAGACTCTAGGGGTTTTTTCCACCTCCTTAACTCCCTAATCGCAATATGGGATCAAAATATCCTCTCTCAATAGTTCGAGTTCATTGGATGTCAAGTGACTCCTTGTCCAAGTGAAGATCAAGAGGGACAAGGTCCACTATTTTCGAGGTAAATGAGGGAACCACTCATACTTACAAGGGAGTTGCTTCAGCTACCCATTTGTATAAATAAACTAGAAGAAGAGCTCATTAAGATTCAAAATTTTTGTTCAACTATGTGTAGCTATTGAGCTTCAAGCTTGACATTGTTATTTTAAGCTTTTGTGTGATGTAATAGACTTGTAATGTTTCATAATGAGAAGTTGGATTTCAAGTTTAATCTTAGTTATTTTCATAGGGCTGAGACCCTTGGGTTTAGGCCCAACCTAAAGGCTTTGGTCCCTCTTCTTGCACTTATGTTTCCTCTTGATTCTACAAAGTTCATAGTTTCTTACATTTCAGAAGAGATTAATCTATAAAATCCAGTGGTTGCAGCCTTTACATTACCTCTCTTGTGGGGGAATGAGTGGAAGGATTCACAACCACAACCAAAAATAATTGCATTTATGATTTCTTGGAAATAGATTAGTATTATTTGTCATCTTTTACATTTGATTTTTATACGTTAGAAGTCATTTTAGTGATTAGATCACTGGTATTTCATGAATTAGATGTTATTTAAACTCATCTCATCTTTTCCATCAGAAGTCATTTAATTTTGCTAATGATAAATGGATGCATGCAAGTGATTGATTGTAGGGTTGGTTGGCCTGCAATGAAGGGAACCTACACCACTTCCACCTTAATATCCTTCATAGTTTCCTTCCACTTCCAACCTCTGCCCCAAAACCCTGTTTTATAAGCCATCCCGCCTAGTACACCTAGAGCACCCATCCTAGTGCAAGACAGACCTCTGAAAGGTCCTAAGCCCTGCTAGGGGCTCAAACCTACCTCCCTACATTTGCTTCAAATATCATCGACCTCTCCATAGCCTGAATCCAACATTCCCACCTTCAAGAACCACTCAGATTCCCTCTTGTAGCATTATAGGCCTCCTATATCAATCACCTGTTTGGTCAATGAAATATATTGATCTGGCTCAAATCCATCACAAATCGAGTGATGACCAAATATAATTTTGAAACCTTGATAGTGAGTGATTTTCTGGCCTAATGAATGACATGGAATTCATATACGCATGCATGCCTAATATATGGGTATTATAATATAATGGACATGAAATATTTCTCTTTCCCTAATCCAATCCTAGTTGAGGGATAACTCTAGGCTTCAGGCTCTTGAAACTAGATGCTCTTTATTCTGTCGATTCATTAGCGCTAGCACCACCCGTAGCGAACATGTAGAAGCAATTTTCTTCATCAATTTTGGTCCCCACTGCAACTTTGAATTTGCGTAGATGCATAATGATGCCCAAGTGTGATTTTTATGATCAACGAAATCTCCTAGGCCACTCCAACTCTTCCTTTTCTTCATTGCAAAAACATAGTAGAGTTAGTTTCTTTATCATGCAAGTAGGTTACCAATTTATAAGCAAGTGTGAACTGGGTAGATGGTACATGCAATTTTTATTGGTAGTTTGATGAATTATGCAAGATAATTAAATTCCTTTTTGTAATCAATTGAGGTAATTTGATAAACTATGCAAGATAACATAGCTGTCTTTCTACAAGTAGATTATCCTTTTTCCTTTCATGAATTGATTAGTTAGTGTCTAAAAGTTGGGTCAATGACATTTCCATTTTCATAGCTAGAAGAAATTTCCAATTGTGCCTTTATCAACATGCTTTCATTATAATTTAGTAGGAGGAAGGGTCTCTGAGCACTTTTTTATCTAATATCATATTTGGGGTGGCATGAGTGGAATCCTATTTGTTGTGCATATAACAATGTAACCTCAAAGTTTGTACGAATCCCGGGTTGATAATTTGAGATGAGCAGTCCTTGGGAGTTGCAACATTATTGGTGCAATACCAGGGCTCACCAACATGTTATTTCCTTCACATGCTTCAATACCCCGAACTTCATTTGCATTCTCCCATCCATGCAGCTACACAATCTCTCTCTCATTATATCTCCAACCCATGCAAATCCATAATTTTTGGGTACTCAGCCTCCACTCAACAATCATCTACTATGCTTGTCTGACCTTTACTTGTCCTTCCTAGATCATTTGCATTCACTAGATCCACATGAACTCTCGTTGGCTCATCTCTGAAAATTAATCTTGCATGAATTGATCCCAATATCTACTAAACCACCTTTCTCAACTCTAAATTTCTTAGCAACAATATTTATTATACTCTAAAACTTGGGATTCAAGGTTCGTTTGCAAACTACCACTTATTTCTCCTCCAATGGAACTTTTAGTCCCCTTTCTTCAACCTTATATACCACCATCTATAGTAATTGCTTCACCATGTCTATTAATAATCATTGCTACCATTTTGATATCGACCCTTTCTTTTCTTCTAATAGGCCATGAATTATTCTTTAGATCATTCTTTATCAACAAATGACCATGACATTTAATCAACGTTTTGGTCTCAAAACCTATACATATGTAATAACATATTAGTCTTCTACATATATAGAAGCATTAGGCCATCCACTCTCTCATACCAATTTTGAATAAAAGGGGATAGGTAAATAAAATATAATAGGCACACAAATAAAAGCAAATCATGATAAATTAACATGAGACCAAATTTACATGGTTCACACATTAATGACCACATTCATGGAGAAATGAACATGTCATTTTATTATATGATGTATAAACATTTACAATTTCTAACCCCCTTTTACCCTAGGCTGACAATGATGAATTCAATCTGCCTTTAAATTGGGTACACTAAATGACAATACCATTGGAAAAAACATGAGTTACCGAAATTAACTCTATAACGAGATCAAGTTTATTCTAGCTACCCTAACATATACTTTTCAAATATGATAGATTTCAAGTCAAAATATAATTTTAAAAAAAATCACGTTGAAAATGAATATATAAATATAATTTCTAAAAAAATGCATGTTGAAAATGGATATATAGATATAATTTCTAAAAAATGTTTTCGAAAACCGATATATAGTTGAAAATATGGAGAAAGTTTGTTTCATGGTTGTGTGTGCGTCTTAGATTAGATTTAGTTCCTATTTTCTAAGATATAGATTTGATCTCTCCAAATTTAAATCTAAACTTATATATTTTCGATTTGATGATTAATGAAAGAAAGCGGTACTTCTTGGGCAGTCTCAGGCAGTCTCCAGGTGTTTGTTTTCTCATCTCCGAGCTATTAGTTTAAGTGTGCAAGTTTCATTCTAATTTGTCTTTCCATTTTCTAACATGGTATCAGAGCCTTGGTGGCTATATTGAAAACCTTTATGGCTGAGTTGGGCTTGTGTTGGGCCTTGGTGGCTCAGAGCCCTTGTGGCTGAGATTGGAGGGCATGTAATCCTTGGTGTGTGAGAGCCTTGGTGGCGGGGACATTTTTTTTTGTGACAAAGCACTGATATTTTGAGTCAGACTGATCAGCACGACCTTGACAAGGATAAGTCGTGTTGATCAGCAATAGCAGTTCATAGGGAAAGAGTGTTAATCAGCTTTGGTGAACAATGTTACTACCAGTGTTGCTCCCATAAACTTAAAGAAATTCTCTTTAGCATGACCAACCACAAGGTGAAATGACACTGATGTTTCTTTCTTATTAGAAGCAGGCCGAGACCTGATTTACGTATGTTGGTGGTCATCTCCAATGTTTTTTTTAAGGCCATCTATTGGAGTTGGATTCGTAGCGTCCAGATGTAGAGTTGTTGGAGGATCCAGAGTTTGATTCGTAGATCCACTATTGAAGGATCTAGAGTTAGATCCGTAGATTAACTGTTGGAGGATGTGTAGGTCAATTCATAGATCAACTCTTCGAGGATATGCAGGTGAATTTTTAGATCAACTGTTGAAGGATATGGAGTTAGATTCATAGATCAACTGTTGGCGGATCTGTAGGTGAATCTGTTGATGGACTATTAGAGGATTTGTTGTTATATCAGTAGATTGATTGCTGGATGATCTGGAGGAAGATGCATAGATCGATTACTGTAGGATATGGAGGTGGATCCGTAGAGCTATTACTCGAGGATATGGAGGTGGATTCGTAGATCAACTTATTTTGTCACAATGAATAACCACATTGTAGAGATGTACCTTAATAAGAGAAAGAAGCTCGATGGGTCAAATTATGCAAACTGGAAGTTCAAGTTGTAGACATTGCTCAAGGGTTCGAGTGCATGGACAATTGCAAACAGAGATGAAGCAAATCTGACTACAGCTAGTGGTGCCATAACTGCATTAGTGCAATATTGGGAAAAGAGGGAAAACAAAGCGAAGGTGTTGTTGAAGGTGTTTGTAAAAGTCATCATAATCCTTCATATTCGAGAATGGAAAACCACTAATGATATTTGGATGACACTAAAGGATTTGCATGACATGAAAAATACAAATTGCATGTTGTTTGTCAAGAGTAATAATCTCTCCATTATAATGGAGGAGAATGAATCCATTGCTACATTCATCTCATGGATTAAAGAAGTGAGAGACAAGTTGGGAAACATAGGGGAGAAAGTGTCCAACACCGATCTCGTCACAATTACTTTAAATGGCATGGAAAAGGATTATCAAATGTTCATTACAGGGATTACAGTGAGGGAGATACTCCCACATTTGAAGAATTGACATGGATTTTGATGCAAGAAGAAGAGAGGCATATGAATTCGAAGCCTCAGAATACAGATCTGACATTGGTGGCAAAGAAAAAGGTTCTTCAAAGTTAAACTCGGATGAGGACATAAAAGCAGTGGTCCATCCTAGAAAAAACCATTTGAGGGTATGTCATCTGCTAAAAATGATTCAAGAATTAAGTGGTTTTAATGTGGTAGAACTGGTCATATTGCTGGAGATTATTATAAAATAAGACTGATGAAAGTAGACATAGACATAAGAGGCATATAGGGCATTTTTCTTGCAAAGATCAGAATCATGATCTTAAATTATTTGTGTCTGATGCTGCTCTTTTTGCTAAGATTGATGAGGCTGAAACTTGGTTTGTGAATTCTGGAGCATCCACTCATATGACAGGTAATAAACAACCATATGAAAATTTTAAGGAGACAGTCAATGGTGCTAACATCTACCTTGGAGATGACATAGCATATCAGATTAAAGGGTATGGACATGTTCCTCTGATATTACGTAGTTGTAATATCAAGCAGATTGAAAATTTCATGCATGTACCTAGTATTAAAAATAATATGATTTATGTCTCCATGATTGTAGATCAGAATTTAAAGGTAGAATTTTTCAAAACTTACTATGTTATAAAGGATTTTTTATTTCATCAGAAGCCAGTCACATGAGGAGTAAGAGTTGGAGGCATATATAAGTTGAATGTTACAGGTGTAGCACATCAAGCTTTAACGACTATGACAAAAAGTAATCTTTGGCATCAAATATTTGGTCACATCAACCTTCATGACTTATTGTTGCTACAAAAACAAGGTATGGTTGATGGAATTCCTATTTTAAAGATGAACATATTGATTGTGAAGGTTGTGCCCTTGGACAAATGCACATGGATGAATTTCACTCTACCTTAAATAGGAGAAAGAAAGATATACTCGAACTTGTCCATACTAATATTTTTGAACTCATGCAGACAAGGTCCTTAGGTGGAGCTTATTATTTCTTGTTATTTATTGATGATTGCATAAGATATACATGGGTATACTTTATTAGAAGGAAAAGTGATGCTTTCGAGTGCTTTAAATAATTTAGAAATATGGTTGAAAAGTAGATAGGGAAAGTCATCAAAATTCTCTGCTCAGATCAAGGGGGACAATACAGGCTTGGAAACTTCATCAAACATTACAAAGATCATGCGATAGCACAAAAAGTTACAGCACCCCACACTCCAGAATAGAATGATGTTGTAGAAATAAAGATCAGAACTCTGGTGGAGTGTGCACGCAATATGATTAAAGGTAAGAACCTATCCGTTGGCTTTTGGGCAACAACTATTAGTACTGTAGTTTGTTGAAAATAATACTGAGAGGGGGGGTGAATCAGTGTTATCTAGTTCTTCTACCAAAACTTCTTTATTTACACTTTGAACTGTTTTTGCATATCAGTACCATAAAATAATGAGCATGAACAAGAAAAACAGACAGTCACATCAAAGAACACCAAATATAAGGTGGAAACCCAATGTGGGTGAAAACCACCTGCTGCAATATGTCTCTATCTTATTTTAAATTAGAAACTCCTTTTACAATGGTCTTGTACTGGTGCAGTCCTTTACCAGTACCCAGGCTGCAACCTGCAGAGAGCTACAACTCTTTCTCGTTTTCCAGTCTCTCTTGGAAGGGAGCTACAACCCCCTACTTCTTTTCAAGGACCACTTTTCATAAATTTTCAAAATGGATCCATATACATCAAATGATCATCAAGTACATATAAATTACAGTCAGCTGCAGTAACCAGATAAAAATAACAGAACTGAACCCAGAACACCTTATCAACAGAAAAATTCAGTCAACAGAAGATCTTAAGTCAGATACGCAGTTTTCCTTTCACTGGCCTGCGTCGCTACGCACTTTACCCTCTGCTTCTCTGCGTATACCCGTAGAGCTCCTTCTGCTGCACTGTGTGACCACGCACTGCTTCTTCTATTGCGTTGCGTATAGTACGCACCCAAATACACTATCGCGCCGCATACTTCATTGAAGGCACGCACCCAAAGACACTATCATGCCACGTACTATTTCTGTGCGTACGCACCTGAACCACCGTCGCTCTGCGTACCCACGCATTGCTCCTTCGTCGCCTATGCATACCCATGCACTGCGCCTTTGTCGCCCCTGCGTACCCACGCACTTATCCTTCTTCTGCTCTGCGTACCTACGTAGAGGCACCGTTAAACACCTGCATACATTAGATTAGGGCTGAATTTACAGATCACCAGTGTGCTACAGTTAGACGGATGCCCAGATTTGATCAAGCGCTCGGGAGATCACCCTTTTCAGATTCGCTTTCCACTTCACTTTCATATAGATCAATCTTTTTGAAACAATAACCCAATATTTCAGATTTTAAGATATTCAACCCAAAAGCATACCTAAGCCAAATGATCTCCTTTGCTTTATATAGGTAAGCTCTTCCTCAAATCAAGGATCATGGGGCTCAATAATAATAATAAAATAAAACAATACCATGGGCCAAAACCATGATAACACAATACCGTCGGCTAAATATCAAGGGTTAAACATAAGGAACCCCACGTGTGTGCACTTTACTGCCTTGAAGTGTGTGCACAGGGGGTACGCACCTCATGAATGGGTACCCTGCGTGTCTGGACGCGGTCCCTGTACAGCGTACCTACGGGTACACATCTTCTGAACTGTTCTCCTGCGTACTTCTTAATTTTCATCATATTGAGAGCCTGTCATGGGTGTTTCCATCAAGTACAACATCTGTAACATATAACCATACCAGAAGCATAATGCCAACAATCTCCCCCTTTGGACTTGATGGCAACCTCAAAAACTTCAGTGACATTCTCCCCCTTTGACATCAA
>APFE030282391.1:125155-143273 GCA_000404065.3 Pinus taeda
AAAAACGGCTCATGTGAACTTCTACAGGAAGGTTGCAGGGGTTCTACAGGATGTTCTACAAGAAACGCTGAGAGAGCATTTTAGCAGGTTGATGGAGGAAAAATGGTGGGAAAGTGAGAATGGAGGATGGATGAGGATGTGAAGAGGTCTAAGACCTAGTAAAGGAAGCTAAGGAGGGATGAAGGTAATTGGATTTGTTCAAGGATGGGTAGAGTTGTGTTGCACAAAAATGTGGAAATTAGGTCAAGTTGGAAAAGTGTGGCGAATGAAGGGAAGGAATCTGGAATTAGGGGTTGGAGCAGGTGGTATGATGGAGGAAGGATAGATAGGGAGGTATTAAAGATGCTCTGCACACTATTTCTCAAAACTAATCGAAGAAAGACTATAAAAAACTAGAGATCTATCTACTTTGACCTAATCCGACCTAGAAACCAGAAACATGATGAGTAGAAGTTTATAGATAGGAAATCATGCAAGATAACTATGGAAACTAAGAAAGAACATATCTAAACATGCAAGCACAACTCGTATCAACTTTTCCAACTCAAAATCTAACACTAGCAATTGCATTGAGAGGAAAAAACAATGTTTTTGTGGCAGCAAGAACACCTTGGTCTCAGCTCATGGTCCAAAGGAGGGAGAGGTGAGATCAAGGGTTTCTTGATGGCCTTTTTGAAGATCTTTTCTATTACCAACCTATAAAATCAACCTGAAGCAGAAAAATCTATCTTAATCATTAGAAACAACCTAAGTAACAAAGCAAGATCTTAACCTAAATAGCAGAAGTTATTCTATGAATGCAAAGAAAACACATAATAGTAGACAAAGGAGGTATTGGCACTTGGGTTGGGCCCAACCCCAAGAGCTATAGCCTCCTGAGAAAAGGTCATAGCTGGTGCAAAGTGAAATTTATCTCCATTACTCAAAAAATAACCATGTCACAAAAATGATGACACCAAAATCTCGAAAATGAGCTGAAAGGTAGAGCAACACTAAATTGTGAAATACAACTGTTTAAGAGCTAAAATACCAAGGCTTGAAGCCCTCCGAGTTATGCATCATGAGTACCTCCAACAACCCTTCTTAACTTGAGGGGCTTGGCTACTCAAAACTGCAAGTAATCAGCCACTTCACAAAAGCTGCTCGGTCGCCCTTGGAAATCATTTTTGGTGGGTTGTGTAACTCCGAGTTGATGGTGGAGAACTCAAGGAAGGGGCCATTTAGTGTAGGAGACACCCTTCCTACTAATCCTCAGCCTTGTTCCCTCGTATTTGGCTATTAAATAGCTCATAAATGCTTGACCTTGGTCCAAGAGATGTCCAAAAATATGCAAATAGCACGTATTAGACTTTATGGTCAAGTGACTATTCTCATTCATTCAATTAACATACAAATATTCAAAAGCATGCATAAAATATGAAGAATGGTGGATTAATCGAGAATAATAGGAAAAATGAGCCGAATAAGTTACCCATTTTTGGGGCTCATCATCTGTTCTAGTAGTGCGCTTTCAAATTTTCTCAAGAATTCATCCACTGCTGTCAATCCATCATATGTCGGCAGCTCTCGTGCCTCTCCTATCATGGAACAGAATGATATAATCTTCATGTTCCAATTCATCGTTGTCACTTGTTGCAATGCATATATCCAACGCTCTACTTCTTCATCTAAATCTGAAGTGCAGGAGCTTTTGCGCTCCCACGAGATTCTTCCATTTGTAGTTGGATTCACCAATCGTGGTCTCACGCAGTTATCTTGTAAATACAATCAAGATCATTGTCATGCACTGGTTCAGTGTAGTGCAATCCTTTGGCCGGGTCCAGTGGGACTACTATGCATAGAAAATTTTTCTCAAATATCATTTTGCGCTTCTTTAGCTTGATGACTTCATTCATACGGTGGCCCAGTCTATTCCTAACAATGCGGGATAGGGATTGCTATCATCGACAATCTCTATCACTTCAAAATCTGTCTATGTGCTCTTGCCTTCAATATTAATTGTTACCACTTGCAATCTTTCCATGGGATAAATCTTCTATTGGTTCTCCATTTGTAATTGAAAAGGGGACCACTGTAACGTGGGCCTGCCCATATGTTCCCATGTTTGTTTTGGTAATACGTTTTCGTCAATACCCAGGTCCAGGATTATCTAATCCATTTCATATTCCCTAATTTGTGGAGTCAACCTCATCTCTCTTCCAGTGCGCAATGCATGCTTCCCCAATTTCCAGACGACGTCTTGTTCCCCTGATCCCACACACCTGGTGATCAGTTCCTATAGTCCTTTAACCACCTTGTTGTTGTGCAACAATTTCATGCATGTCTCTAGAAAGGTAGTAAGCATCAAAGGATCCATTCCTAACTGTGGTTGATCCTTACTACCTGAATTGGAGGCCTCCGTGAAGCTCTTATTAGCTTCCATGAATGTCTCCTTTATGTGTTCTAAGTCAAACTCAAGTTCCTTTGCAGGAGCCTTGCGAACCCATGTATTTTCCTCTGGCTGCTCCCCCTTATCCTCCCCCATGGTCACATTGCTTCTAAGCATGATGTTCACATTTAGGTCTTCTTCGCATGGTTCAGACCACATCATTTGTATATTCTGAGTCAGAGGAGGCTGGAATATGCCTTTTCCACATATCTGAGTGATCAACGTAGGCCAATCTATTGTTTCATGATCAAACTGAGCACAATATGAATAGGATATCCTCCTCAGGCTGGTACAATCGCAGGCATAGTGCCCTGGTCCTCCGCAATTGTAACAAATTAACTGTCAACATCCCCTTCCTAGTCCCATTCCTCCTCTTCCTTGACGTCGCCCCTATAGTCCATCACACACCATCCCCGCAGCTACGTCGAAAGCCCACTTTTCTATCTACATCCTATAGGCTAGGGTCAAATCCATCATTAGCTCGTAGCTGCGACAAGTGTGCTCATCGTGGCCTACTAACCTACAAAAATTACAAAACAACTGCTGGGGTATCTGTGTATACTTCTATAACAAATGACAATTATCCATCGTGTGTTTTCCTCCTATCTAACAAATTGCACACCATAACGTGGGTGTCACACTCAGCCCTGCCTATGCCTTTGGTCTTAATAGCATTGGCCCTCGTTCTGCGAACTAGCTTGCGAACATTAGAGAGTGATCCTTGTCATGGCCCTGGCCTTTGCATTTTATGCACCATACTTCCTCGCGCACCTCTAGCCACGGTCCCCTATCCTACTTTAATTCACCTTCCAACCTGGCCCATGGGCATTCCTCAATTAACCTCGTGACAGTCAGTGCCACGTGATCTTCCTTATGTAGTGCGCTCCTTTGGTTACTTTGTTTCGTAAGGTGCGGTTGCAGCCATGTTAGTAGGGCCACAAATTCTCAGTGACCAGCTTCTAATGTAGTAGTATGGTTGCTTATATCTTATCCTGTCATTCTTAGTTTATCAATGTGACACGTTTATGCAATTTGTTTTTCTAGTTTGTGGATTTCTGCGTCCATTAACATGCTTTTCTTCCTTAGTCGTACCTGATCTTCTTGGCATTCACGAAGTTTAAGGTTTCCTCACCGAGTGGCTTCCCGTAACTACATAATTCCTTCATCTGGGTCCTCGCGAGCCGTCCGAACTGGGAGAGCTATTGTGTGTGGATTCCTTTCTTCCAAAATTATGGTCTCGACTCTGCTCCTTAGCTTTGTAATCATCTCCACGCTCAAGTTTTTTCACACGGCCCTATAGGCCCATCGCACCTCTAGTACGCACAGGTCCCAATCAGTTCATCTCGCCTAGTGAACCCTGTTCAAGACTCCATGTACCCTATTGAATACTTTAACATGGAACGTTTGTGGTGCGTGTTGCCCTTCCTACTGCTGCATCCTATTCTAATTTTCGATCCTTAGTTTGGGGTGTGCTTGTGTGGACTACACAACACATGTTTGTACCCATCGACACAGGTGGGTGCGTAAGCTACTTCATCCTGGCTGCCCATCTCTCATTTGAAGCTGGGGGCTTCCAAATTGTAGGTGCATCATCCATGCTGCTCCTCAAATTTTTCTAGATGTGTACCCCACCATCGTGCGGGTGTTATGCGCAACGCCCATTTCAACGCATCGAACCGTTGTTGTTCCGGTACTGCGCTTTCAAATTTTCTCAAGAATTCATCCACCGCTATCAATCCATCATATGTCAGCAACTCTCATGCCTCTATTATCATGCATCGTAGTGATTTAATTATCATGTTGCAATTCAGTGTTGTCACTTCATGCAACGGATTTTGCCAGCGCTCTACTTCTCTGTCTGAATCTAAAGTGCAGGAGCTTTTGCGCTCCCACAAGATCCTTCCATCTACTGTCAGATTCACCTAATCATGGTCTCATGCAGTAATCTTGTAAATACAATCAAGATCACCATCGCTTTCATCGTTGCGCACTGGTTTAGTGTAGTGTGCTCCTTCAGGCGGGTCCAGTGGGACTACTATGCGTAGCAACTTTTTCTCGAAGAGAATTTTGTGCTTCTTTAGATTGATGACTCCATTCATATCAGTGGCCTGATCTATTCCTAACAACGTGGGATATGGATTGCTGTCATCGAAAATCTCGATCACTTCAAAATTTGTCTTTGTGCTCGCACCTTCAATATCAATTGTTACCCCTTGCAACCTTGCCATGCAAAAAATCTTATGTTAGTTCGCCATTTGTAATTGAATAGGGGACTACTATAACACTAGCCTTCCCATACATTGCCATGTTTGCTTCGGTAATACATTTGCGTCAAAACCCAGGTCTAGGATTACCTGATCCATTTCATATTCCCCAATCTATGGAGTCAACCTCATCTCTCTTCCAGTGTGCAATGCATGCTTCCCCAATTTCCAGATGACGCGCGGTTCCCCTGACCCCGTGCACCTGGTGATCAGTTCCTGTAGTCCTTTAACTACCTTGTTGTCATGCATCAGTTTTATGCATGTCTCCAGAAAGGTAGTAAGCATCGAGGGATCCATTCCTAGGTATGGTTGATCCTTACTACCTCAAGTGGAGGCCTCCATGAAGCTCTTCTTAGCTTCCATGAACGTCTCATTTGCACGTTCTACATCAAACTCAGGTTCCTTTGCAGGAGCCTTGCGAACCCATGTATCTTCCTTTGGCTGCTTCCCCTTATCCTCCCCCATGGTCACACTACTTCTGAGCATCTTGTTCACATTTGGGTTTTCTTCGCGCTGTTTAGACCTCATAATTTGTATATTCTGAGTCGAAGGATGCTGGAATACCCCTTTTTGCGCATCTATATGATCAACGTAGGACAATTTATTGTTTCATGATCAAACTAAGCACAATACAAATAGGATATCCTCGCCGGGTTGGTACAATCATGGGCATAGTGCCCTGGTCCTCCACAATTGTAACAAATTAACTATCTGTGGTCCCTTCCTAGTCCCATTCCTCCTAATCCTCGACCTCGCCCCTGAAATCAAGCACGTACCATCCCCGCAGTTGGGTTGAGGGCTCGCATTTCTATCTGCATCCTATAGGCTGGGGTTCGATCCATCATTAGCTTGTAGTTGTGACAAGTGCACTCATCGTTGCCTACCAACCTGTAGAAATTACAAAACAACTACTAGGGTGTCTGTGTATGCTTCTGTAACAAATGACAATTATCCATCTTGTGTTTTCCTCCTATTTGGCAGATCGTACACCATAATGCAGGTGCCACACTCAGCCCTGCCTGTGCCTTTGGTCTTGATGGCATTGGCCCTCCTCCTACCAAGTAGTTTGTGTAGGTTTTAACCCCGTACAGAAATTACCTGCATACGAATTCTAAATCACAGGAAAAATAAAAATGCGAGCACATAAAACACATATACACAGAGATTTCCCGTTGGATCTCAAAACCGAGACTACCAGCTTGATTTTTCATTATATTCCTTTCAATGTTACAATACATATTTATACATGTCGAAGCATCCAATACCATGGACCGAAAAACCATCGCGTCCAAATCTATGGACCGAAAACCATAAGTAGGTTCACCCAACCTAATATAGGGTCCAACAGTTTGCGAACACTAGACAGTGATCCTTGTCATGGGCTTGGCCTTTTTAATTTATGCACAATACTTCCTCGCACGCCTCTAGCCATGGTGCCCTGTCCTGCTTCAAACATTACATTTCCAGGCATCGATTTTGTAGTTGGGTGTGGATTTTTTGAACTCCCAACCTAGGGTCTTTTATCAGGGTCTCATGCAACCTCATCACCATTTCCAATGCTTCAGCCTGAGTAGAAATTTTTTGTTGTAGCAACACCGTCCTCAAGCACGGTGTTGGAGATGCCACAAACCATGCGTGATGTTGTCCGTCCGTCAGCTTCATATTGGCTTCATGGATCATACTCTTCAGCCATTAATCCAAACCCCACGGAGTCTCACCCAAGAGCATTGTAATTTATTTAAACCTGATGATTGATTATGTTTTTGACTTTGGCTTGTTGAACTCCCCGTTGAGCGTGATCTGGATTTCTACTATCCTTGCATTTGGGTGGTAGTTAGAATGCTTGATATGCCATTTCAACACGTGATCCTACAGCGTGCTCACCAATGTAGCCTTCTTAATATTGTCATTCGTGACACCTTGCGCTTCCCATACTTCTCTTACCATGAACCAACACTGGTCTGGATCTTCATTCCCTACTCCTCTTAATACTGGTAGCTTGATTGCGCTCGCCATACTAAACTATGGGGGTGGTAGAGGTGGAGTGGGTGGAGATGGACGTGAGGGAGGTGAAGCAGGTGGTGGCATGGGTGGAAATGGTAACCACAGGATGTGCTACCTTATTAAATTGACCATGCTTCTTGGAGAGACATTAGCGAGCTCTTTCTCACTCTCTCGCGAAGGTGAAATTAAGGGACTTTTTTCTAATTCTTCACTACTTTTGTAGATCTTTCCACTCCGCGTTGTCCCAAACATTAATGTATTCGCATGACCCTCTTTTCACATAATAGAATCTTAATCCAAGTACTCAAAGCCTTAATATACTTACCTCGCAGTCCTTTGAGAAGGCGGCTTGCTGCTTCGTTGTAGCTCATGGTCGTGTCTACCACAAACTCAGTGATAAATCCCCCTATTATCCGATCGAGCCAATGGTCCACCGCTCACGTGAGCTTATCTTCTAATGCCTCTAGTCTGCGTACTAATTTCAGAGTCCACACTATTGGTTTGTCAAGATTACACCTGCCCTAGCTGTCAGCTAACTTCACGATCCACTCATACAACTCAGATAAAAAGGATGTAAAGAAAATTACATGGATTTCCATATGTGCTCCAACCACTTTTCCTTAGATACTTGCAGAGTTTTGTTTTCCTATGTTGCAAACTCATGAATCTTCTTTTCCAACCACTCTTCAATTTCCTTCTTTGTTGGGTTCCAGCAACACGACATCAGACATCCCTTAGGCAGATCTTGGTCCCAGCAATAGAACCATTTTGTTTGTGAGAATAATTTCGGCAAAATCACATAAAAATTCATTTTTCGAAGCGTTTCAAACCAACTGGTGTGGTTCATCGTCGGGACAAGTTGAAGATCCAATCTGAGCGATAAGTTAAACAGGGACAGCAGGCCATTCCAACAGCTAAATTTTACTGAGTAACGGTTAAACAGGACCTCTAACGGCTAGGTTTGACCAGGCCCAAGGGGAGGGACCTAAATTTTATTTAATTATTTTATTTATCTATTTAATTATTATTATTATAATTATATAATAATATTATTTATTAATATTAATATATTAATTACATATAATAATTAAAATTATTAATAAATATTATTTATTTAAAATTATTAGAATAAATATAATGGTCAATACTATTATTATATACCCATTAATTTTGTTATAAAGGTTAGATTTAAATCTAGAACTTAATTAAAATTAATTATTATTTTATTATATATTATAATATTATATTATTAAATTATTAATATATATTATTTAATATATATATTTACCATATTTCATAACGAATAATTTTTTTTAATTATATTTAATTATATATTATTAATATATTAATATTACGCTATATTAATATTAATATCATTAATAAGTATTTACTGTGGATTCTTCGATCAATGATTCAAAAGCACAAACCACAGAATCTCTAAAACCCAAGTTTATTATTTAAATTATGGTAAATATTATTATTATTAGCCATTATTTTATTATAAAAATAAAATTTAAATCTAGAACTTATTAAAACTAAGAAATTATTATTATTATTTATTACTTATTCATTTATTTATTAGTATTAATATTAATATTACTATTATGATAAACTAATAAAAATATAAACTACTATCATATTATTAATATATAGTAGTTAATAGTATTATCATTAATATTAACTTTTGGCTAATATTAATAGCTTATAATCTGAGTAATAAATTTTATTTTTTTAAAGGACTAGTATTATTATTACTGGGGCTATTATTGTATTATTTATAATAGTTCATGTTATAACTATTATCATACGGTTAATTTCATTTTCTAGGAAAAGGGTTCAAAAGATTCAATTATTATTAATTATATAATTCAAACTGGATTAAGGAAGGATAAGGGATAACACGAAACAAAAGAAAAGTAGTAATGAGGAGGCGAGCAAGATAGGGCTGGGATCTAGCAACTACTAATCTTCCAGCCATCATCCATATTAAGATGTTTAGGCCTTTTTTCGATTTCAAGGGCCTCTCTAAACTTCCGATGGTGAAATTGCGCAACTTTTGCAATGACACGAGCCTCTTCAATATAGACATGATGTTTAGTCTTCTTGGCATGTTCTGCAAGGGCCACTTGGCCCTTCCATGCTTTAAGTCTGCCGAATGCTCATTAATCCTTTGATTAATAGAGCGACCGATCTCACCAATGTATGGTGTCCCACAGGAACAGGGAATGACATAGATGCCCTTCATGTCTTTAGGTTCGATAGGATCTTTTACATATCTAAGGGAGCCACGGATGGTATTAAGAGGTCTAAACATTGCGGGGACACTGTGCTTCTTCAGAATCCTGGCAATCTTGTCAGTGATTCCTTGGATTTAAGGTAGGTGAACCCCCATGACACGATCTTTAGGATCTTTTTGGATTGAAGGCTCCTTATGGGCCTTGAGGAAGGCTTTATGACCCAGGTGTCTACTGTAACCATTTTTAACAAAGATATCTAGGAGATGAGCCTTCTCCTTTTCCAAGCTCTTTTCCTTAGATATTCTCACAGCATGGGTAGCAAGAGTGCTAAGAACACCGAACTTCTGAGCGAGGAAATGATGGGAGCTAGCGTGCAAATATTGATCCATATGAGTTTTCTTTCGAAAAACCTGGTGAGAAAAGGAACCATCCTCATTCTTAGAGATGAGAACATCCAGGAATGGAAGACATCCATTGACTTCCTTTTCCATAGTGAATTTAATGGCGGAGGACTGGTTATTGAGATGACAGAAGAAAATATCCAACTCAACATGACCATGAGGCCAAACGAAACCTGTGTCATCTACAAATCTCTTCCATAGCTTCGGTAAGAGACGAGAGGAGGCCAAAGTTTTGGAATCAAAATCCTCCATAAAAAGATTAGTGACAACAAGGGACAAGGGGGAGCCCATGGCAACTCCGCAGGTTTGCTCATAGAACTCTCCTTCGAAGCTGAAAAAGGTGGAAGTAAGGCACAGCTCAACCAACCGAGCGGTATGAGGGTCAGTAAGCTTGTTGATAACCTCCATGGCCTCATTGATGGGAATACAAGTGTATAGGGATACCATGTCAAAACTTACCAGAATTTCCCCGGGTTCAAGCTTAATTCTCTTAAGATCATCAATAAATGAGGCAAAGTCTTTGACGAAAGACTCTGTGCGACCAATTAAGGGTCTCAGCTTCAAGGTGAGGAATTTGGCAAGGAGCTAAGTAGGACCACGTATGTCATTTTTCCAAAATTATTCTCACAAACAAGATTATGGATCACAGAAGTCTGAATTCTTTAATAGAACCATTTGTTGGCTTCGTGGAGCTTGACCTAGGTTTAGAAGTGATTTATCCAAATAAATCCCAAGACTAACGGCCCTTTCGGCAATAGTCTGTGGTGCGCGGACTGAGGTCTCACCCAAGGTAGTATGGGATGATGTTGGAACCAGGTTTCCACACCCTAGGGATGTCTTGATGAAGTTTCTGGAGATTCGTGGTCCGAATCTGCTCGCTTACACTGCTCCACGCAGCGTTCTATCCTTTGCAACCTATGTTGTTTCCTTCACGTAGCTCTGTAAGGGGCGCAAATAAGGTACCACCCTAATCTCTATACTTACTACGCTATTATATTAGTGTATAACTTAAATTGTGTGAGCCCAATGTTCTTATTACACATTTAACATACAGACAAGTACGTGTAACCATAGTATAAATGCATAAAGATAAACAGAAACAAAGATGCATAATATTCTGAATCAAACTTACCTTTATTATTTTTCAATTCCAATTACAGACCCAACTTTACCCCGCGCACACAACTACAGGGGCCTGCACACACAACTATAGACTCTACTAGACCTCTGCGCACTCAGTTGCAAAGCCTTTTCCTACTATTATGACCCAATGCACTTCAGATCCGACTCTTATGCTCTAATCACGCCTTCACATCTATACATTACTTCCTTTTCCACAAAAACTATCTTTACACTTAGAGCCTCACTCTATTTATACAATCCCATTGTCCATGGACCATGGGTAGGCAGACACAACTTTACATTAAATTTCATTATTTTAGGGTGGACAAACCTATGACTCAATTGTACACTTCGCGCTCCGCTCTCATACTTTGCAGAGCCTTTACATTACATTGACCAAAACTCGGGCTTTAAGCCCCAAAAACATGTTGTGGGGGATCGGCTGCTCAACAAATTTATATACACAACTTGGAATAAGTGAACCCATGTGTATACGTGCATTGCCCGAGATCAACCAGTGTATAGATCGACAATTTTTTACCTAAAACTGGGCAGCTCTTCAAAACATCAGAAAGACCCAGATCATAATATTCAGAGACAAAAACATGCGTAAGTACTTAGATCTAGTCAATCCATGAGCATATGATATAATGGAAATTCATTTCTGGCCTCATGATCCTGATCCATCATTGTATTCATTGGTACATAGTTATTTATGATTTCTTAGATCTTATCCATCATCAAAATATCAGGCGCATACATAGTTTAGATCAAGCAAAGCATCAAAAATCCATAACATGCACATTTGTTTTAGACATAACTATTCATCATAATTCTATCACTTGCACACCTCACATAATTTTATCTTCACCACCTTATATAGTTTATCCCTTTTCCAATACCATGGGTCAAAACTACACTAGTGTCAATGGTAATATTTGATGGGATCAATATCTATTGTCATGCTCATTACTATGGGCCAATACCATGGTAAAGACCATTGGTATTTAGAATACCATGCTGCAGAAACCATACATGCCTTTTCTTCTTTAAATCTACATGTATATGCCACTTGGCTTAATAGAATCAGTATATACTTCTTCAACTTCCAACTTTATCATTCCTCTGCCTTTGAACTGCCATGCATTTTTCAAAACACTCTATCACATTTGTAAACACGTCCTATTTGTACCTTCAACAAGTAGATTTTCATCAAGAGACAACTCATCAAGTAGGTTTCCATTCATCAAATAGGTTGTCATCAAGGAAAACTCAACAAGTAGGTTTGCATCAAGGACAACACCTAATTCATATTGACAACAATCTCTCCCTTTGAACTTGATGACAACCACTTTCGTTTTTTGTCACCACAACCTATAGAAACCTGTTATATCAAATAACCATTATTCAAATGCTAAGATATTATCCCACTTTGACATCAAGGGAAAAGGGAAGACCAAATCTCCGCTTTTGGATCTAATTTGCACTATACTATCCATGCTCCCCCCAACACATGTTGAATCTTTAGAAATATATTCAAATGAAGAACATGACTCTATAACTAAATTGAGTATGACCTTTCTATCACCAAGGACTCATAATTACATCAATCACCCAACCAAGTGGGGATACATATTTGACTCAACAACCCAACCAAGTGGGATTACACTTTTGACACTACCACAAAAGTCCATACATGACTGAATATGAAAATTACTACATCATAGGTTTGTTAGGACCCTACATTGTACCTTTTTGATCACATATTTTGCTACCATTTCACCCCTTTCCAATCCATATTTAAAGTCCATGCTATTACTTTAATCCATTTTTCCGAAGGTGTACAATATTTCTTCTTATTACTATATGTTTAATTTATTCTACATATAATTACATTACCTTCATAGTTAATTTTTGATCGGATAGTTGTTGAAACAATTTTATCATTGTAGTCTATGTTGCTAAAACGTTCTGAAGACTGCAGGTTTATCATTACAGTTTATGCTGTTGAAACAATTTTATCATTGCAGTCTATGTTGCTGAAACATTCTGAAGACTGCAGGTTTATCATTACAGTTTATGCTATTGAAACAGTTAGAACAGTGCGCAAATCCCATTGTTGAAACAACCCGTGATTTGTGTTTTAGATTCGACAGCAACAAAAGGAGATCATCAAAGGAGCTGTTACACTGGCCGTAACAACTACATTCCAAAGTCGACATTGTCACAACCATTGTAACAACATTATGTTAATGGAAGAATTAATTATCTTATTTTTGCATATCATGTTAAAGATAGGATTTATAATGTAATCAATTGTAATAGATGTCTCCTCTTTAAAAAGAGGAGACATCAACATTAGAGGGACTACGGACAGACTGTGGGAAGGTCTAGCTGAAAGTAAAAGGACTGGAATCTTTTGTAATATGATACATTGACAAATGAATAAAATATTGTTCTGAGCATTTCTTTCTAGTTCCTTTTTCTGGGGAATCTTGTGAGAAGGAAAGGGCCCATCTTCATCAAAAGATTCACCCATTAAATTCCTGTAGTGTGTTAAGTGTTATTTTCCATTCATACCTTGTTAAGTTCTATTTACTGAATCTTCTTATGCGTTATTGGAACTTTGCACTTATTGTTGAAACTCTGTTTTTCAATTGATTATTGCGTTACTTTCATAAATTATTTCAAAAATAATCAGTGAGTGTTTTAATTGGTAATCAAGTTTACAGAGTGAGTTTGTGAAGCATAGTAATAAGAAACAGGTGCTGAAGATTCCTACTTGGGGAATAGGGTCATGTTCTCTATTATAGCATAACTAGTCTTTTCCTCTGCACATTGATTTCTTTCCCAAAATTGTTCTTCTTAATGTAATCAAGGATTCTTTGATAATTGTACAAAGAAATTGTTCCTGCTAAAACTCAAAGTAGAGCTTCAATTTGTTTAAGGCAAGGTGTGATTAGTATATTTATTACTACAACTTTTTATTGCTTTTGAGATTGAGCATATACAGTGTGTAGTTGCCTTTGAAATAAACAGACTTCCCTGGGTTGGCAATTCATGCAGCGCTTAGTTGTTTGAATTAAGAAGAAATTAAAGTGACCAACAAGGTCTACACTTGACCTTTACATCAAATGATATACATGAAATTTATAACAAGATCATGATACTTATAAGAAACTATCATACACCATATAGGATCTGCACCATAAACATATGTTAGTAGCATCAAGAACAACAACTTCTATATGTCCGTCATCAATTTGCAAGATAAGTTACTGTAGCTTTAATATTACCAACCTGTGACTAAGTATGTCACATATATATTTTCATATATATCTGCTATCAACTCATCCTCTTGAATTTATAAAGATCAACTTTCTCTTTTTATTTAGTAGAAAAAACCTTTCATAAAAAACATAGCCTTTCATGAATCAACTAAGCATATGCCATATCTCCAAGCAGTCATTTCTATATCTTCACAAAACGATTCACATCATATCACATGCATGTGAAAGAACCATAGTCATCATCCATGACCACAACATCATCATCAAATCATCGTAGTAAGAATTGCATGTTCTTTTTACAATAACCTTCAATATATCAAGACCTATTTCATTACTAGGGAGTTTTCTAACATCCCACATATCATAAGCATCAACCATGATAATCAACATATATGAGTAAAACGGACTTATAGATAAAACATAATGTCAACAATGCATTATTAAAAGCATATAAAATGCTCCCCGTGAACCTGTGCCAATTGTTCACTGTCAGATCCGATAATTTCATATATCAGTAAGAATCTGCAAGACATCATCATCAACAATTTATGATGGCCAAAAGAACTTCTAAATAGCATCAACAGACTATAATCATCAACCATCAAAACAAAAAAGACAAATGATAATTGACTGAACCATATCAGACCCCTTTTCCTGAGTCTATCCCATTGTTTCTTCATCAAACCAAAATATACACACCTGTGTAGTCTAGAACTCACGTATACACACCACTTGTCTTCATAAGATCTACGTATAGAAATTGAAATGTTGAAATTTCACACTTTCATCTCCCCCTGAGTTTGTTCTGACTATTCCTAGTCCTAGAACTTTTACTGAAACATCAGATCCAAGAATAACATTACCATGAAAGTTCTTCATGAGAGACTCCATTTTACTCTTATATTCAATCATTTGATGAGAACATCCACTATCTATGTACCATTCATATTTGTCTTAGAATGAGCAGAGAGCAAGACCACACCTTATCTGATCTTCCTTTTCTTTCTTATTGGTAGATCCATGTTTTTTAGATTTCCTGATATCGATGTTCTTATTTTGTTTCTTACCATATTGTCTATGATGATCCATAGACGTATTCCTACATTCTTTATAACATCTTATATGTTTCGTATTCCTTCTATTGAAATAAATGTCTTTGTGACCAAACATATTGCAAGAAAAGATATCCTTTAAAGTACGTAGAAGCTGATGATCTTTATGTGAGATGGTTATTAGCTTGAAACATTATACTTATGTAGCTAGCTGTAACATGTCCAAAATTATGACATTTAGAAAATTCAAAATTATTGATGAGAGGAAAAAAATGATTAACACTTCTATAGTTAGGAGTAACTGATTAACTTTCAATATTTTCTTTCCTTGGTTGTTGATGGGGTTGACTTCTTATCTTCTTGTTGAGCATTTCATATTTTTCATTAGAATTCCTTACCTCAGCTTGTGAGCTAGATTCACCTTTAACAATTTCATGAAAACCAAGACCATATTTGATGGCAGGAGATCTTTGACTACTAAGAATATTATACAAAATCTTAGTACTATCTTGAAATCACAAAATTTTATCCTTTTGTTATAATTTACCTTTTAGGTATTTACCTCATAATGATATTGATTTTCCTTTTCTAGATACTGGTTCTTCATTATTTCTTCAACCATTCTTCCTTCCTCCACTTTTTTTAATTTGAGAATCGCATTTTCTTGTTCTTCAAATGGTTGAAGTACTCCATCCTGCTTATTTTATTTTTCAAGATCTTATTTTAGAGAGACAACCTCAGCTTCAAGACCTTCATAGTTACTAGTTCTTTGTTTAAGTTCCTTGGTTGTTGTATCCTTTTCATTCACTTGATTTCTCAATGATGTTACTTCATCCCACAACCTTTGACATTGATCTTCCTTTTGCTTGTATTGCTTCCTTATTTTGTTTCCTTCCTCCAATTTGTTTTTTAACCTGGTAACCTCTTCTTTGTAGATACATTCCCTTTTTCAAATAGATCTTGTTGATCTCTAATTTTACCTGTGAGGCTTTTAACTTATACTACTATGGTCATTATATTTCTTTCACTTTCACCCATAAGAGGAAATTCAATTGTTTCATTTTCATCTTCAATATTGCATGAACATGGAAAGGTATCAACAAAGGACCAAAAATCAGTACCCACTAATTCTTTTTCTTAATCATCTTCATTCTGAGGTGATTTTGAATCACGATATTTTGTTCCATATAATAGCCAATTGTCTCTAACACTGTCACTGTCTCTTTGAGATGTCTTCTTATTTTGAGGTACTTTATTCTTTTTCTTCTTTCCCAGTGTCTTGATGGATCTCCTTCAAGCAAGTTGTTTTATCTCCGAGAGACATCCTTGGATTGCTTCAAGAGCAATGCCTGGGCACATCTAAAATTGGTGTGTTTCAAATGATTTATAGGAAACTAGAGACAACACTTATGATATATAGATACATATGTACATAGGAAATAGATTGGTTCATTAATCCAAAGAAATGAAACATATATTTTTGATACTTCTTCACTAGTTCAGATCTTAGAAATAAACATAAAAATAGTGGAGGCCAAGAGCTTCAAGGTCTTACAGCTTGATAATCTTTTGTAGAGCGGGTGAGAGAGGATAAGGGAGAATATTAACCCATCACATATTCAACAGAAGGAGCTTAGAGAAGTGTTACAAGGAATAGTGTCCACTCGGATGCTGCTATTCCCACTAAGACTGGTAGTTATCTTAGAAACAAACAAGTAAAGTCTACTTTTGCTTTCCTTTATGAAAATAGATAGGAGTGGAACAAAGGAGACTGACCTTAGTCTTGCGCTTGATTTCCTCTCCTTCCTGATAGAGCTTTTCCGCTTCTTCTTCGTCTGCTCAACTTCAAAGAGCACCTGTGGAATCACAGCAACATACTACTATCGAAGAACAAAGATCTATATTCATAAATAACACAGGACTAGATGTGTGTTAACCATACAAATGCATATATAAGTAAACATACAAGAATATGGAGGAAAACTTGAATAGCCTTATTAAGATGAAAAGTAGCAAGAGGATTACAACCATATGTTCTGACCTAGTGTCATCCTCCAGCTAGAGAGCCCTTCTTCACCTCAAGTAAAGCTTAGATCACCCAACATTATGAATATACACCAGAAAACCAACAACACTTCTCTACAAGATACAAGATTCCAGCGTCTGGATCTCTGTGGTGAGGGATCGATATATAGATGATCGTAGATAGATGAGTCATCTTTTGTGTTCTTGATTAGTGTCCTCTCTCTGATAGTTCCTGATTCCACTTGGAGATGGTGATCTCTTACTCATCCCTAGTCGAAAACCGAGAGGCAAGTGTCAGAGGGGAAGCTTCTAGAAGATTCCATGATCTTCCATCTCGCATTTTGTCCCTGCCATTTGTCCATTCCCGACCATTGCACCCTACAAAGGAGCCATTCAGTATGCATCGCACCTTGTACACTGGGAAGGTGATATGCATCGCACCCTCTGCACTGGGTTTTCAGTATGGTCCAGTTTTGACGATTTATGAGTAGTTTTTAGTGGAGAACTTCTGGGAGCTGATGTAATAAGCTGACCTTGTTCCTTTAGGCAGTGAAGCAACACTTTTAGGGACTTAGGAGCCCTCATTTTATGGACATTTATGATTGGGGTTGAAGTGCCCAAAAATGTCTATAACAATTGCCCCATAAAGCATGAGGTCGTTAATCTTTTTGATGTCGGGTGAAATGCTTTACTATGAGGATCCAAAGTTTTTTCGAGCTGGGAGGTGACCTGTAATAAGATACAATAAAATACATTATTTTGAAAAAAAAAATTTCATGATCTAGCTGAGGCGGGAATTCCCATGCTCAGCTTTATAAATTCATTTTCATGTAAATAGGACAGACAATCGTCTGTGTGGCAGACTGATGATTTGGACTCATCATCCATTGATTTGGATGATCATATGTTTGGCAAAGATGTACACTTGATTTCTTTATATTCCTGAATATATCGCAGCCCAGATGGATGAAACTAGATCCAGGGTCTTCAAAACTCATTCAATCTTCACTCGGAGTACAAGTCGATCCATGTGAAAAATGTTCTCGAGTCGAACATGGAAAGACATCGCCTGATTACCAGCCAATGATGTAAGCTGTTAAGAAGCGCGAGAGGAATCACCAATAATGACAATGACCCTAAAGGTACTACAATACAATTCACGTGGTGTGAAAAAGGACTTGGTGTCAAAAACCACGTAAAATATCTCGGTCGAAGGCCATTGATGTAAACCTGTCGCCGAAAGTGAGAAACTTACCATTGAGGCATGCAAGCTTCAAAGTACTAAAAGGGTTGTT
>APFE030282391.1:143810-156494 GCA_000404065.3 Pinus taeda
GCCAATCGCTCAACAATCTTTTCATATTTTACGAGTCAGTTGAAAAGAGCTTAAAGGAGACTCGTTTTCGAGGAATGGGTGATGGTTTTGGGTAGCAGCTGATTCCAGGTAAGATTTAGAATTCTCCAATCACGACAGTGTCACAAGGATGGCTAATAGAATCACTCTTCACAGATGTTCCTCGAAGGGGTAAACAATCATATCGGGGTGAATGATCAGCTAAAGACAGAGTGGAGGTGATGATGAGAATACGACCAAGGCTCAAAAGCTGGCGATAAGGAATTCACAATGGTTATTTACCGGTTTATTTTTTAATGAGCTTAAATGCTGGGGGGAACATTTGCTCATGACTTATGTTTATTTTTTAACGAGCTTGAACTATGTGCTAAAACTGCTTGTGGGGGGTTTATTTTTTAACGAGATTGAACCCTGCGGTAACACTGCTTTCCAGTCATATGATAAGGATGTCTCATTCAAGGTACCATTTTGAAGAGGCATGCACATTTTGAAGCTTTGCCTCGAATCCTTTCTTTATGCAAGCTAGGAAATGACCAGCCTTAAGGGTTTAAAGGGTTATAGGTCCTACAAATTTAAAACATAAATATTCGCTCTTCGCTTGCATGCAGAAAGGTTTGCATGCCCCCAAGTATAGCGAAAAATTCCCAAGTTACCATGAAAGTTCCCCGCGAAGCGGACTGAATGCTTTCTTGGCGATGTCTACCAAAATAGACAAAGGTGAGTGGTGCAGACGCATGCCACTCACATAACTTTAGCGAAGGTATCTTATTCCAGCCTAATCCCATTTTCCTGTGAGGACGGGTGTGTCAGACTAGTTATATATCCTCCATGGAAACCCACTCTATACCCAAGGTTTTCCTGCCAAAATAGACCAGGGTGCATGCCCCCTGGGTTTCAGTCACATCCTCCTGAATTACTCGCACTCATCAGGTGGATGGACTGGAGATCGATGAGACATTCCTTGCGTGAAGAGACCATTTAGAGATGGAATTTGACTATTTGCGATGTGTGAACCGGGGAATGACATTTGGTCTACGAGCTTGACCATTCTGCCTTCGTACGGAAAACAAATTACTCTAAAGAGTAAGGAAACGATGGCTCTCACGCAATAAATATAGTCGCGTCCAAGGAGTAGATTATAATCCAAGGGTCCTTGAACTACCATTATGTTCATGTGAACGGTTTTCCTTCTCAAAGTAATGGGCACATTTGGAAGGATCCCTAAAGGTCGACTGGTTCCTTTTTCGAAGCCTGTTAGATTTCTCATTTCAGGCAAAAGCGATGGCGAACTAAGAACTCTCCAAGCAGTTGAGGAAAGGATACTCACAGAAGCCCCTTCATCGATGATGGTACCAACCATAACCATTCTGTAAGCTTGTACAATGATTCTGAATGGTACATTAGCTGGTAAATAGGGTCTGCCTAGTAGATTCCTATCGAAGGAAACGACTAGGTTGCTTGGAGGTGGGACCGAATAGACGGCCGGATATGACTTTGATGAACTTCCTTCTTGCGATAAAGGAACAGGTGGACTACCCCCAAGTTCATCAAAGTCTGTGTTGATGAAATGAATTTGAACGGTGTCATTCCCTTTCTCTTCAGTGATTGTATCATTCGAAGATGAACACTCTGAAGGCAAGACCGGGTCAACTGCCGTCTCGACCTTTTGACTTTCATCTGGCATGGATTCAGAGGGTCCATTTTCAATGATAGACGCTTCGGCCGACCATAATGACGGGCCAACTGGATTTTCAACTAGTGGTGGACTTGGGAAGAGTTTTTTATATCCAGGAGGGAGCCGTAGCGGTGAAGCAGGAAGGTCATCCAAAACTCTTTTAGCCTCGTCAAGGAAGGGAAAATGGTGGATGGCGTGATTGCCTTCACACAATTTACAAGGAAATATGGGATTCCTTTCCTGTCTAGGTGGTTCACTTTCACTGGTTGATGGTGTGCATTCAACATGATCATCAGAGGTTGATGGCACTAGATTGTGAAAATGAGGAGACCAATCCCTTATGATCCGAGGGATGTAGGGACAATCTTGGTGATAGTGGTCTCCATTGCAAATGACACAAGAAGATTTAGGTTCAGACAGTGCGGTGTGAGGATTTTTGCTAGATGACGCTTGGTTGCCCCCTTTCAGTTTTGGTTCCTTTTACTTCTTTTCCTTTTTCTCTTTCTGCTTCTTCTTCTTCTTAGTTACTTTATTTTTAGCTTTATCGGCTTTATCAAGCGAAGAGGAAGGAGGAGAGGGAGAAACAGATGAAGTAGAAGGTTGGGAGGAAACTCTAGTGTTATCTAGTTGCTGACTTGACTGTTCAGGAATTACGGGATTATGAACGATAGAGGTAGAGAAGAGCTAGACAAGCAAACCAATTGTCAACCCTGGAAGTGACAAAGTGGCCATATTGGGTTTACCAACATCTCCCCAAGAGGATAAGGGACTAGGATTTCCTCCAAGGGGAAATCCTTGGTTGGTAGAATCCATTTTCTCAACCTAAAGACCAATGAGGGAATTGTGATGTTATTCTGATTAAAATAAATTTTAGACGCTTTGACACAACTTGTTTTTCCAATTTTAAAGAGTCGAGAAAAAACAAAAGATGACTCTAGTCGCCTTCGATTTTTATTGAGCCTGAAGTGACAAGTACCCAGAGGACCTTTTCTTTTAAGGAGTCTGAAAAGGAGAAAAATGGACTTCTCTGGAGATCTAGGCAGAGGGGATTACCAAACCAATCACAAAACTGCAGAATACTTTTTATGGTACAACAGTCAATCTTCCCAAATGTTGTGTTCAGTGCATTACGATCGATAGGGCGATAGACACAGCTTCCTAAGGATAAAGGATGCAGCCTATTGTGGTCTCCCAAAATATACTCGATGGTACGTGGGAGCACAAGTTCGTACTGGCACTTGCTGCTCAGAGTGGAGGAATCACCCAACCAACAACGAAAACAATAGTTACCAGGTTTTACGACACCAGAATATGTCTCTAGCCTAGACCTCTAGATGTTGTGCCTTAGGTTCCAAAGCGTTGTTAGATTCATTGAATTTATTTTAAGTTGATCTTGCTTAAAAATTTGCCTTTCAGGTTCACCGCGTGATGTGTATACAATTCCTAAAATGCAGTCTAAGATGATAAACAAACGTTTAATCTTCTTTTGTCAATGAAAATCCTAGATACTAAGGAAAGAAAGTTAAGAATCTTTTAGCAAAGAGCACAGAGCACATGCTAAATGCATTGTCCTAAATCAAACCAAGAAGTCTAATTTTTTTTTCATCCTTCTTAATTTATGAATGATGATAAGAAATCTATGTGTAAATTTGAATTATTTCTCAAAACGACAATACTAAATAAATTTCTTTTCAAAATGAAGTGAAGGTAAGAGAGACACTTTGCGATTTAGAAATGAAAATTGCTTTTCGACACTTTGAAAACTACTAATTCAAATCATATGCATTAGTAACTATGTAATAGACTATCATAAACAATGGGATTGCCTTCTATGACTGAAAATGATAGCTATGACACTTTCAGATCAAGAAACGACATTTCGACTATGGTACTTTTTTGGAAAAGAGAACTGAAAATGGCGCAAAATACATAAAAACACTTACAGTTCTTTGCACTACGGAGGCAGAATAATGTAAGAGAAGGGGGTTTTCACAGAGACACTGACTACAGAAAGAAAAACTCCTGAATAGGACTGAAAACAGTGAGGAAAAACCCAATGTCTGAAGGTAAAGTTAACCTTCCCTGACCATTGCACCTGTCACACTATGTATTCAGTATGTAGCGCACCTACTGCACTCAGGAAGTGTGATGCATACAGACTGCCTTGAAGGTAGGGTGCGATGGTACCAGTGCGAGACTTTAAATGAGTTTTTACTCACAATTTGCAATTCAGTTCAGGGATTTAGGCTGAGTAAGTGATGTTCAGTATATGTAAATCACAGTGGTAGATCTAAGGAGGTTACTAGAGCCACCACTTAGGGAAATTAGATTGTTTGTAGATCGATTGTTTAATTCATAAAAAAAACCTAGAGATAGACTGAAACAACATTGATCTACTTTGCATTTGTATAACAAATGCAGTTCGAGGGCTAGCTGGCTTGGCTTCACGCTCCATCTGTAAGTTTATAAAAGAAGCAAATATAGGCTAACAAACAATCTAGTCACTCCCCAGTGGAGTCGCCATTTTGTTACCAGGAATAGTGTCCACTCAGATGCTGCTATTCCCACTAAGACTGGTACTATCTTAGAAACAAACAAGTAAAGTATACTTTTTCTTTCCTTTATGAAAATAGATAGGAGTGGAACAAAGGAGAGCGACCTTAGTCTTGTGCGTGATCTCCTCTCCTTCCTAATAAAGCTTTGTCGCTTCTTCTTCGTCTGCTCAGCTTCAAAAAGCACCTATGGAATTGCAGCAACATACTACTATCGAAGAACAAAGATCTATATCCATAAATAAAACAGGACCAGATGTGTCTTAACCATACAAATGCATATATAAGTAAACATACAAGAATATGGAGGAAAACTTGAATAGCTTTATTAAGATGAAAAGTAGCAAGAGGATTACAACCATATGTTCTGACCTAGCATCATACTCTAGCTAGAAATCCCTTCTTCACCTAAAGTAAAGCTTAGATCACCCAACACTATGAATACACACCAGAAAACCAACAACACTTCTCTACAAGATACAAGATTCCAGCCCCTGGATCTCTGTGATGAGGGATCCATATATAGATGATCATAGGGAGATGAGTCATCTTTTGGGGTCTTGATTAGTGTCCTCTCTCTGATAGTTCTTGAGTCCACTTGGAGAATGGTGATCTCTTACTCATCCCTGGTCGAAAACAAAGAGGCAAGTGTCAGAGGGGAAGCTTCTGGAAGATTCCATGATCTTCCACCTCGCATTTTTTCCCTGTCATTTGTCCATTCCCGACCATAGCACCCTACAAAGTAGCCATTCAGTATGCATCACACCTTTTACACTAGAAAGGTGATATGCATCGCACCCTCTAGACTGGGTTTTCAGTATGGTCTAGTTTTGACCATTTATGAGCAATTTTTAGTGGAGAACTTCTGGGAGATGATGTAATCAGCTAACCTTATTCCTTTAGGCAGTGAAGCAACACTTTTAGGGGCTTCGAAGCCCTTAGTTTATGGACATTTATGATTGGGTTTGAAGTGCCCAAAAATGTCTATAATAGGAAGTAAGAATTTCTATACTTATTTGAGTTACAAAAATAATAATGAATGAAGGAAGAAATGGAAGATATGATTCATGTGCTGCAGATTTAAAGATCTATTATCAATAGTCCTCATAGGCATATACATAAAAAAAAATCAGACAAATGAATCTGTGAGGGAGCCTAAAAGACATCTAACAACAATAATTACATGAATTCAGGAAAGAAGCATGAACAAAAAATGAGTTAGACAAAGGGGAACACATACTGTAATCCTTTGAAGAGGGAATTACCATTGTTTCCTTAATATTCTAAAAAGATCTGTATTGCAAAGGAAATACAGTCCCAAATTATAAAATGCCATGTTTTCTCTAGAATTTCTGAACCTTTTCTATGTCTTTCTTTCCCCTATTTATCTGGAGGGGGGAGCAAGAAGCTATATTGAAAGAAAAATATCTATCTCCTAGATTCAGTTGTGAGGTCGACTAGGTGTATTAGTCGTGAATGGATCTGTAGCAAAAAAAATATTATAGAAATAAATGCCTCATGGGAGGGAGGCATGTTACAGGACATCAAAAATGAATATTAGTCGAAGAGAAGCATTAACTATCTTAGTGCCCATCCCAGTCATAACCACTGTTATAGATTGCAGTTGGCTTGTTGTATGGCCCTTTCGTACTACTCAGTTGGCTCCAATCACTTTCTTTTTTACTTCTTGAAGGCATTCCTCTATGGAGTAGGGGTTGGGTCACCTGTTAGTGCTGGTATTTGTGGTCCTTTGATGTGTAGAGGGATGAGGCTCCATACTGACCCATTAATCCTTCTCAGACCCTTGTACTACATCACTGTGCCTTGCTCTATTAAATTCTTCTAGCTATCATCCCATCTTCCCATTAAACATCTGTACTACACCATCAGTGTCTTGAAGTAGCAGGTAATATGCATTCCAGTGTAATAGAATGGACTTGCAGGTGCGGTCTTTTTATTCTCAAATAGGCAAAATGGGCATTTTTTATTCCCCCTTGAGCCCCTCATGTGACTTTCCTCATATGAATGGGGGTTGGAACCAGGGGCTGCGCCCTTAGGTGCTAGGGCCTTTAGACCCTTGTTTGGAGGCCTTTTCCTTTGTTATCACAAATCCCACATATTAGCGCTTTAACTTTACTTTACCATACTCTACCATTTTTCCAAGCGTGGGTCGACAGTTTGGATGCAAGATCCTTATGGACCATGCTGTAATAATTTATCGCATCCAAGGGGGAGTGCCACATATCACAATCACTTTGCACCATTTTCTTTAGCCTTTTTCCCCTTAACAAATGCGATTTTCGGTCTACGAGGTGACATCATCATTGCCACATGTCACCTTGTGAGTGGTGACACATGGCACCTAGAAATGGACCCATTCCACCCCTAAAAATA
The DNA here is from genome assembly GCA_000404065.3 of Pinus taeda. Classification (NCBI taxonomy): domain Eukaryota; kingdom Viridiplantae; phylum Streptophyta; class Pinopsida; order Pinales; family Pinaceae; genus Pinus; species Pinus taeda. The sequence goes on from APFE030282391.1 coordinate 150,450, forward strand.
GTAAAACGGGATGACATGTGTCCTCTACCACATCATCAACTATACCGTCATGTCACTTTCCATAATGCCACATGGAGGAGAGAGAAAGGGGGTCATCCCCCTTGGTTTTTTAGTCATTTCCTTTGTTAAATCATTTTAACCCTCCCTCAATGATACAACACTATATCGCAAATTGGCTCCTGCAAAGTCTTTGAAGTGTTTAAAACCTGCGAATGTAACGAGATGCAGGACTTCTGTGATGCAGGATTGCGCCACATGGAGGAGAGAGAAGGGAGGCGACCTGCTCATATTTTGTTTTCCTTTCCTATGTTAAAATTTTTCAGCCCTCCCCCCATGATTTCTCATTAGATCACAAATCACCCCCCAGCATGGTCTTTTAAATTAGAACCCCGGTAATCCATAGATATTGCGGGATTTTTGGATGCAGGGTTGTCGAGATGCGGGAACCCGCCATCTGTAGGAGAGAGGAGGACGGCGTCCCAGTCTTGTTTTGGCCCCGCTTTCTTGTGTTACACTGCTTTAGCCCTTGCCCAACAATACAATTTTATATTGCATATCAGCCCCCGGAAAAGTATGTTAAGTATGGAAACTACCCATGTAACAATCCACAAGACCACCAGGATGCGGGAACCCACCAAGTAGAGGAGAGAGAAGGGGGGGTGGCTCGACTTTATTTTGCTGATCTTTCCTGCATTCAACTCTTTTGGCCCTCCCCGGTGGTATAGAAATTTGAGGTAAATTGGACCCCACACAGTCTTTGGGATTTGATGTGATTGTGGGTCTGCAGTGACAATTGATTTGCGAGGTTTTTCTCATACTTAGCCATTTTTCTTCATTTGCTGGGTTTTTCCATGGTAATATTCAAATTTCTTTAATTTTTTCTCTAGGAGTCCATTTCCGGACTTCTATACACCATTGGAAATTTTTTTCTGAGCATTAGGCATTGGATGGGGGATGATCAAGCTCCGAGATCTTCTATGTCCTGGGACAGTGGCTCCAAATTTCACTACTCTTGCGCAACCTTGACGAATTGAAATCCACATTGTAGTGAGTGACAACATTGGCTCCAACTGGGGATAATGCCTTGCTAGCAAGCTGTTGAGGATCTGCAGATCAGTAGGCTTTCCTTCCATTGGGCATGGAGTTATTCTTAAACAAAATATAATTCTATGAAAAATGACTTTTTGATAATAAACTAAAAAAATAATTAAAAATTTCAATGCACACCAGATATTTACAATGAGCAAGAGACAAATATCTCTAATTTTCAAAATAAAATTTTAGGAACTGACAATTTATTGGTAGTTCCTGTAGTTCACCATCCATGTTTTCAAGCTTCTAAGTGTTGTTTCCCCTCTCTTCTACAATCTTGAAGGGGCCTAACCATATCGGATCCAATTTACCATGCTTGCCCTTGTCTTCTTGCCTGACATCCCATCTGAGAACTAAATCCCCTTGCTGAAGAGGTTTTTCCTTAACCTTCTTGTCAAACAAAGATTTCATCCTTTGTTGGTAGTTTGATATTTTGATCCCCACTTGCTCTCTATTCTCATGAAGCTCCACCAATTGATTTATTCTTCTAGTCAAGGCACTAGGCTCTTCCCTCGCTTCTTGCAGCAACTTGGCTACTGGCATTTCTTATTGGACAGGGAAGACAAAAACCTTGCCATACACCATCTCAAAAGGAGATTTCCTAGTGGATCTTTTGGGTGTTACATGGTTAGCCCAGAGAGAAAACTTTAGTTGAGAGTCACAGTTCCTTTGATTTTCAGTAATGATCTTCTTCAGAACTCTCACTACCGTTTTATTAGAAGAATCATCCAAGTCATTCCCTTGAGGGTAGTATGTAGTGGAGTGTCCAATAATGATGTTTAATTTGTGGAAGAAGTTGGTCAACTTGTTAGACTTGAAGACCTGTGCATTATCAGTGATGATTTTAAAAGGACACCGAAAGTGGGACAACATGTTCACCTCCATGAGTTTTATTACCATTGAATCAGTAGCATTCCTAGTTGGGATAGCCTCTAGCCACTTGATAAATTAGTATGTGGCTGTTAAAATCTATTTGTGTTGGTTGCTAGATGGTGGGTTGACTTCTCTAATGAATTCTAATCCCCATTGTCTAAAGGGCTCCTCTACGTGCACAAGAAACAAGGGAAGAGAAGAAAACTTCTATCTTTCAGCAAACAAATGGCACTTTTGGCATGACGTGACCTAATAATACACATCTCCAAATAGTGTGGACCAGTAAAATCCTACCTCGATGATTTTTTGTGCTGTTTCCTTTCAATTGTAGTGTCCTCCACAGAACCCCCCTGGAAATCTTCAACCACTTCGTGAGTTTCTCCCTTAACCAAACACAATAGTAACGCCCCCATCAAGTCCTTCTAGTAGAGCATTCCATTAGATATAATGTATTTCTATGCCTACAATCTCAAACTCTAGTATTTAGATCTATCCTTTCCCAAGGGGAATATTAGGAATAAGAGGTAATGAACAATGTTCTTATACAAGTGCGATCTCTTATATTTGGAATAGATCTTCTACTTAGCCATTTTGATTTTTCTCTGTTTATCCTTTGGGATGCCCTCCTCTGTGATCAAGCTTATTCCTAGATCTTGGTAGTTGGATTCAGACAAAATCTTGGCCAACCTCGGCCTTTGATAAGCTTGGTAGGCTTGATTTATATCTCATATTCCTTTATTTTGACTATCAATCTACCCCTCTTTCCTTTGTTGTCTCCTTGCACTAGATTGTCTTTGACTATAGTTGTTGCAACAAACGCTGTGATTTCAGATTGCAGTACATACATACGAAATGACTTCAATGCCTTGACCAATGCATAAGCCTGTTTCTCCAATATATCATACTTCAACTGAACGTTGATTAGGACTTTGATGAAAAAGGAAATGGGTTGCTCGCAACCATCTTTCATTTTCTGTAATGGTACAACAACAATGTTATGTGGAGAGGTGAAAGAAAAGATGTAGAAGGGAACTGAATAATCGGGGCTAACTAGCACTAGGGCCTCAGCTCCACTTAACTTTGTTCTCCTTCTTGAGCATATCTATTATACCTTTAACTATATCAACATAGTTGGGTACTAATCACCTTAGGAAATTTATCCTCCCCGAAAATGCTTGGACTTTTTTCTTGTCTCTAGGCAAGGGAATGAGGTTGATGCCTTTGATTCATTCAAGATCAATATTTACTCCTTCCTGCACTACTATGTGCCCTAACAGATTCTCCTCACTCAAGGTGAACTGAGAATTATTTGGATTTAGAGAGAGGCCATACCTTCTGCACTTCTTAAAAATGAGCTTTAAATGGAAGATATGCTCTTCATCAGTCTTAGAAAAGACTGTGATGTCATCTAAGTAAACTACCACAAATTTATCTTTCTCGCCCATGAAAGCTATGTCCATAGCTCTCTGGAATGTGGCTCCTACATTTATCAACCCAAATGGCATGTAGGCATACATGAAAGTCCCCCACGACTTGGTGAAAGAAGCTTTTTTCTGGTCCTTAGGGTGGACTTCCACTTGGTTTTATGCTGAGAATTCATCCATCATGGACATCCTAGCTACACCCATTACCTTCTGCAATATATTATCCATCTTGGGCAGAGAGTAGTTGTCTTTTATGGATGCCCTGTTTAAATTTTGGAAGTCCACACACAACCTTATCTCTCTATTCTTCTTCCGGATAGGGACCAAATTAGCCACCCACTCATAGTATCTTAGAGGGACTATGATCTTGGCCTACAACAACTTCCTTACCTCCTTTTCAATGGAGGTCATCCGAATTGGATCCATGAAGAATAATTAAAGGACTGTGACTGTATCAAAGCGGGACAGACTTCAAACAATTAAGAGCAGCAATCAGAAACACCTATGAACAGTGGTAGTTGGTAGCCAACGCTGAACGATGAGGACCTCGATCAAAGCGCGTTGACCGATGCCCATGGAGACTATGTAGGAGGTGAAACTAGTCCCTGGTAAGCCCAAATTGGGAAAAGGAGGCAGTTTTTGATGCGCTAGGCAAAACCTCTTAAGAAGGAGAGGCCCTAAGTGCTCAGTTGCATGAGAGCTGGGTAAACTATGGGGGAAAATGCTAAAGGCAAAGGCGGGACCCATGCTCCAAAGACCGATGATATCTATCGGGGGAACCCTTGGGTGGTAAGCAGATTTGGCAAAAACAGAGTGAGTCCACTCAGTGCCAAATGCATGGCAAGCGGAGGAGAGAGAAAACCACTGTTCATCATGCACTAACAGTTGAGCAAGTTAACTGCGTGAAACATGCAAATGGCGTTGGATCTAAGTGCTCCAGATCTAATGGATGATATTGTGCCCGATAGAGAAATCAAACTTAATAGGGGAATAAGGTGTGATCTATAAGAATTTGAGGTCCAATTTAAACACCAAGGTGGCATAGGACTCATTGCATGACGTAACCGAAGAATTGAATCGACGAGGAAAAAGATGGTGCAATTTGCAGGAGGACAAGTGGCCACTCCCTATGAGCCTGATGATGATGCCGAGATAGGGAACTCCAAGCGAAGCTACAATAGATGATACAACAGATGTGGTAGGGGAATTGAATAGCCATGAGCTCAAATGGCTTTAAAGCCATGAACAGATAAAGTAGAAGAGACCCCAAATTCAGAAGACAGAGAAAACAAAGAAAAGACAATGAAGCAAAAAGTAGAAAGAAGACAGAGGGTCGCGCTGACCAAAGGTAGTGCCAATCACTAGAGAGCTTGACAGATTCAATCCATCCCTACAAGGATCTATCAGGACTGAGCACCATATTGGGCTCCTTCCATTAAAGAACAGAGAGGTCAAAGAGTTGGAAAGGAAAAGAGTCTGTGCACTCTAGTGGCTTGGGGAATCCAAGAACCACCCTACCAAGAAAATCTGTTTCAGGAGACTCATATTGAGCTCCTTCATTGTAATTCTTTGCTTAAGACACAATAAAAGAAGGCCACCACTAAGAGCTAGACTGGAGATGTAACCCTGGAGGATAGGGTGAACTCCTTATTAAATCTTGCGTTCTTATATTTGCTTACTGTATTTCTTTACTGTTTTCCATTTCAAGTGTCTGTGTATTTGCAATCTAATCGATCCATTGCCTAAATAACATAGACACACACCAGCACATGAGTCTGTAATACCTTCATTCAAATAATTCTTAACTGAGATCACTCATAGGGTGATTTTCAGATCAAGTGGTATCAAAGCTTTAGGCTGTTAAGGTTAAACAAGCTTGTGTTGGTTTAGCTATTGAATGCTCACTAGATCAAAACTCAAATTAGGAGGAGAGTTGGTCGAAACTAATCTTGAAATTGGGAGAGTCTATCCTTGGAAGACAATGTCAGAGGAAGGTTCTATGGGGATAGACCCTCAATTCATAGAAAGTTTCCTAGCTATAAAGTCCATGGTAGAAGAAATGTATAGGGACTTTAGAAAGCATAAGGATGAATATTCATCAAGCTTTAAACAAGACAAATGAGAAGATGAATCATGTTTCCATGACGACTCAAAAGGAAAAGGGAAAGAGGAAAGCTTTCTCACACCTCCTAACATCCTTGTGCATAACAAGAAAGCATCTTGGTAAAACTAGATGTTAAATTTGATTTTCCTATATATGATGGAGAGTTAAATGCAGAAAAATTAGACAATTGGATTAGACAAGTTGATGTTTATTGCAGATTACAGAACATAGACTCAGACAAGAGAAAGATTCATCTGGAAAGCCTACACCTAGGAGGCACTGCCTTGGTTTGGTGGGAAGGTAGAACCCAAGCTAATATGAAAAGACATGGCAAGACTATCTCTCTCTGGAGTGAATTTTTTTCTGCAATCAAAAAGAAATTCTATCAGTTGGCCTACATGCAACAAGCCATGATGAGTTGGCAAACTCTTCGGCAGTTGAAAAGGAAAAGTGTGCAAGGGTACACTCAAGAATTTAGAAAGAGAGCATTGATTCTAGGAATCTCATTAGACTCACTAGAGACTCTTTTAAAGTACATTAGTGGTCTACGCA
>APFE030282392.1:0-25261 GCA_000404065.3 Pinus taeda
TACCCCTATATAGAATGATGTATGATGAAGAACCCCCGAGGTGCTCACCCGAAGCGCAAATAGACATCATCCCCATCGTAAGATGGTTCGGGGAAGAATGGTTCACTTATATAAGAGTGTTTGGGAGCACTGTACCTCCACATGTCCTACCTCTATATGTCCCCGATAAACTTTTGGCTCGAGAAATTGCCTATCAAACCTGCTCAGAAGGCGGCCTGACCAAAGAACTAAAAGACAAGAAGAAGGTCATATGGCCTTAGTTTCCTATAGCTTGTGCGGCCTTCTCATTGTTCGATGTAGGACACGCTTTCGCCGAAGTGGAGAACGTGACGTCTCTACAATTATTTAAATTCCCAGCTCGACCTTTTGACCTAAATAATGTTGCCCAAGATTTCACTACGAGCGTCAAAATAAAAGTATTCGTTGGAAATAAAGATTTGTTTCATGATTTGTTTCAAGGTAAAATCTCACTCCAGGAAGTTTTGTGGGAAGATCGGTCGAAGTTGTCTCCAGATGACCTCCAAAGATTCATGTTGTACAGGGAAAGAAGGTTGGCCAGTGTTCCTCTAGAGAAGCTGCGACTTCCTGCCAGAGAACCAACTCCCAGCGTCAGCCTCAGTGGAAACTCTAGCACTTCCAAATCCAAATCTGACACTGCCCAAGGAATGCCTGAACGTTCTAAAAAGTCTGGAAGCGACCAAGAGAAAAGCGAAGAAACAGCTAAAGATACAGCTCAGTCAAGTGCAATGTCGCAACAGCAAGTTATCACCTCCCCGCCAAGAGATGTCCCCCCTCCCGTCATTAAAGCGCCACTCGTCACAACAGAGCTAGACAAAGAATGGGAAACCTTCAACGAGTTGATCAGCCTTGAAGGCAAGCCCCAAGAACACCTGTGAACAATACACAAGTAACGCAAGAAATGGTTTCGACCATAGTCAGCAGTGTCACAGAAACGGAACACAGTCATATCGCTCCACCTTCTGAGCTTCTACTTAACGTAGAGGAAATTCCCCCACTGGATGTATTCTATAGTCCCCAACATAAAGCAGTTGTAAGGAGACAAAGGAAGAAAAGAAAGCTAGAGAATACACTGTCACAAGATGCTGAACATTTGGACGTCTTATAGAAAGACCCCAATAACAACCCGACAGAAAATCTCATGAAGTTGTCTCAGATCGCAGGAGCATATGCTTCTGCAACTATTGATAAGGCATCGGAAGTTCAGCAACTTTTGAAAGAACAAGAAAATCAAATACAGCTACTACAACGATAGTTACAACAAGCCAATGCTAGTATTGAAGCGTCCAAACAACTCGAGAAGTTACAAGAAGACTTTCAGCAGATGCAAATAAGCTATCAAAGAAGCCTAGACGAAAAAGGAAAGCAGTTGCAAACTTTGCAAGAAATACATAAAGACGAGCCTAAGCTTGCTGAATTTGTTTCAGAATCTGCTGGCTTAAATGAGCAACTTCTGCAGCAACAGGAAGAGTTGGGACGTAAGATATCGCAGTGGGGTCACTATTGCGAGCTGAGCAATAAAATCACCAATCAAGTGGCGGACTTGCGAAGTGACTATGACCAGATTGACAGACGAGTGACGGAATACTTAGCTTGGCAGGATAGAGAGGAAGGGAAAAGAGCAAATGCACCTAGAATAAACGAGAGTCATAAGGAATTGCTCTTTAACAAATGGGACGATCAAATCAAGCAAGCAGAACAAGCAGCGGAGACAGCGGCCACGCAGGCAAACATTCTTATCAACTGTGTAAATGAGAATTTACGTAGGGCCAACTTAATCGCAGAAACCACCCCGGGTACCTACCAAATAAATCACAACTAGAGACAGAATGGAAGCAGAAGGCGCAGGAAAAGGGAAAAGCGATCCAGGCATTGAACAGGTTAAATTGGGAGTGTTACTGGGCATACTTAGTCAAGCCACACAGTCAATGGATGACTATGAAATGCATCATAAACTCAGCCGAGAAAGTAGTTCCAGCTCTCATAGATTATGTTTTCGCAGCCCAGCTCAGCGCAGAAGTCGGCCAACCGACTCTTCTCAAGTCCATGATGAACACTTGCAGTTTTAAGGACCAAGTTCAGAAGTAGCTTATTTTTAGAAGTTTGTTTTTTCTTTTTATTAGATTAGAAAAAGGACAGTCATTTGAAAACCGTATCCTAAATTTTGTAAGGACACTATTATTAGAATTAGGAAGTAGTATTTTAACCCTTCTCATGCATTTAGAGAAGGGTCCAGAGATTTGTCAAAAACTTGTCCTCAGAACATGAACTTTTGCACCCTCATAGGAGGTTTTGATGAATGGATGGATCGAGATTTATTTTTATTTGCATTTGATGTCTGTTACTGATGTTGCACTTTTGTACTCTTAGTAGATGTTAGAACAAGTAGAGATAGATCGTTTTTGCTTGAAGTTTGTGAGTAGGATTAGTCATAAATGGTACTTTTATCTCTTGGCAATTTCTGCTTATACTCTTTAAGTGATTTACAGTTTTTAGTTGTTTATATGTTATTGCATGAATGTATGGGTTACCATTTGGCATTTCTGTACGGTGGAGTCATTTGTTTGTGTCTGACATATGAATAGCTTATTATGCGATATGTTGTTCACAACTGTTTTGCCTAACTTCTTATGCAAAGTGGTTTATCTTAATTGATTTCTATTCTTATGATTGCTGAATGATCTTTATTACCAGTTATTGTTTGAAATATCTTTAGATCACATAATGGAAGATATACATCCCGGGTTAGCGTAGATTAGATGTGTTGTTTCTCATTAGATTACAATAGCATAGAGTTAGTTTAAGAATCTGAATTAGATTAGCTTTAAAGTACTCTTAGATCAGCATTATTCAACTCTACACACACACACACACACACACCCCCAAATCGGGAAACTGGTCCCGTTATCCCCAGTCGGACCTGCTGTACCAAACGGATAAGGAGCTGCCAACCAAGGTCCGGACCGGGTGGGTATCCCCCTTGTTGTCGACCCGATTTTCGGGGCTTCAACATATTTGGTGCTAGAAGGAGGGCCTAAACATAGTGTCTGTTGGAATGATCTTTAATTGTAACATTTGAATCTGGATGGCTGCTCACAAACTTCCCATTTGGAGTTGCATCCATGTTCCCACCTCTTCCAACACTCCACCTGAAGTGGTAAGACTCTTGTCTCAGGTAAAATTCAACGGTAAGAACAATTCTTCTGCTTTTAATCATGTTCTTCAATTTATTCAAAGAGTTTCAAGTTATGATGTTCAAAAAATTGATGAAGGCATTTTATGCAGAATTTTTACTCTTACATTCACGACGGAAGCAAGAAAATAGTGCAGAACCCTCCCAGTTGCATCAATTCATAGCTGGGACCAATTCGTCAAGAATTTCATAGTTGAATTTGATTGCTATGACTATGACCAGGTATATGATGAAATCGATTATCTACGGAAACAAAATGAATCTGTTAGGGATTTTAATATGCGACTTCATCTTAATTGTCTAAAGTACGATCTGGAAAGTGAACTCATAGATGAAGAATCTTTAGATTATACTGAACACTCCCTCCCTCCTATATCTGATCAAGCAGAAATTAGTCCGAGTTTTGTTTTATTTTCTTCTAATATGAACGAGAATCCCAATTTGAATATACCAATCGCCCATAACGAAGAAATTCCCCAAAGTCTCGGAGTCCTGCATACCCTAATGCAAGAAGACAAAAGCAAGGATGTTGGAGGAGAGCCTGCCTTGGAACCAGGAGATGACTTTGATACAAGGTCAGATTATATCATTGCAAGTCAACAAATGCAGATGCCAAGGTTAGAACAACAAACTATTTCTCTTTCAAAAAGTATCAGTACACAAAGGTATGATCTAAAGCCCGATGTCTATGTTGAATCTGATGAAAGAAGGATTTTTCACGATGATATTTTTAAATGCGTTGTTTCAGAATCACACTTTTCTCTTTATCCTGATGTTTTTAGTGATGATAACTTTTCCCCTCTCAACATTAAAGATATTTCAAAAAGCACAGAGGATTATTCAAATAAGTCATCATTAGGTTTTCAAGATAAAGAGATAGCTATAGAACATCCTTTGGTTATTTTCAAACAAGAATCACTTGACTTTCCTTGTCTGAAGATATATGACGAAAAAGAAGAATCTAGGGAAACCTGTAAAATCATTTATGATGGTTACTTTGACAACGATGATGTTATTGATTTATCTCAAGTAACCCATCAAAACTCAGATAATGAGAGATATTCTAATTCGGAAATCATACCATTCAATCCTCATTTCAAAGCGAAAGACCATTCGCCTGATTTTACTGATCAAGACAATATCCCGATCTATGATTCATATCATGAAGAAACCCCCATGCCTGTTCACAATCATAACTTATCTTCTGATTCACAAGACCTGGCCAGTTCTTGTGAACAGCAAAATATTACAAGCCAATCCCAGTTGTGCTGTAACTTTATTTGTACAGATAATCATTTTTTTCTTTCTCACTTGCACTCATTTTGTACAAAATCAAATTGTGTTTTAAATTTTCAAACTTTTGATAGATTATTTTGGTATGTTTAACACCTTATCAAAAAACATTCAAAAGACGAGCTACCACTTTGGAAAGCTAAATTGTATCAAGGAAGTCCAGAACTTCCTCTATTACAGGATCATCGATCCATAACAGAAATTCATCCTCATTTTTATGATCCAATAGATATCCAGTTGGAAGGAAGTTTTCATGAAAAGAAGTTTCAGATAGAATTCCAACTGAAGTTATACATTCTTATTCTACATCCAACATTAACAGTCCAAGAAAAGTTCTGTTCTTAACACTAATGATGGAAAGTTACATACGTGTAGGAATAAAAATGAGAAGGTGGCTCCACTGGAAATATCATTTCACCTAGTCAAATTTTTGTATATAGTTAGGATAGGAGTAGGAGTAGTTTAGTTAGGTTATTAGATTTACTTTTAATAGTTGGTAGGAAAAATAAGAGAAGAGATCATCCGTACTCTCTACATAACCCTAGGGAATGTCTACCTCTCACTTCGTTAAGTATTTTTCTCCATAATAAAGTTTGCTTTGGTTAACAACATTTGACGTTTACAAAAGGCACCTTTTTCTCTATCAAGATTTTGAACTCCTGCTTATATAAACAGCAAATATTTTTGGAAACTTGATCTTTATTATCAATAGAACTTTAATCCAGATATGATACTAGTTTCAACTCCAAAAAATTTGAAGAAAGCAATCTTAGTGAAGGAATTGTTTTACGTCAGTACAATGAAAGGCATCAATAAAAAAATAAGGGGTCCCTATAGAAACAACTATTTCCAAAAAAGCTCTATTATTATCGTCCAGAACTTTCTTAAGGAAAGAAAATTGACTTCCTCCCTGCTAAAGGAAATCGCAGCATTCAGGGAAACAATCCAAGAAAACACTATATCTCAAAGAATAAGAGGTCTCATCATGAGTCGGCTTATCATGATCACAGATATTATAACTTGCTGACTTTGCCAATACTGTCCACCAAAACAGGGTAACGACTCAAGATTGTTGCAATCAAAAGACAAGGGGTCTCATCATGAGCCAGCTTGTTTAGCAAAAGTGTAAGTCAAGTGAATGACTGTGTCATAATTTGGCCACCAAACCAAGACATTGTTCTTTAGAGAATAAAAAAGAAAAAAGTGTCAAAATGGGTTTTTCTCTGAAAGGTTGTAAATAACCTTAAGCGGGATAAAGGATCATTACTGGGTAATAGGTAACCCTGTCGAGGCTATGGATGCCTGCTGGCAGCAGAGGTTCTACCTGCGACAAAGAAGCATATTTGAAAAGGACTGCTATACAGGGAAGACTTTATTTTAATTTTTATTTCAAGACCAAGTAAGGGCTGATGTAAACGCAAGGACAAACTAAGGATACAAGTAATTAAAATAGAAAGGGGTCAAAACAAAATATCATTGAGAGTTTGAAGTATAATATGTTTTATCTTTCTATAATAAAGATTAAGTTTTCTGAGAAAATTTTTGTTTTCAGAAGTTTGAAAAACGTCAATAGAAGATCAGAGATAACTGGTTCTCCCAAGTGAATCGCCAATTGTTGTAGCTAGAAACAACCCCCCTTTGTTCATTTAAGAGTTGTCTAAAATACTAAATGAATGGGCACCCTTAATTAAATTTTTAAGAAAAAACAAGTTTTTCTTTCTTCAAAATAAGGTTACCATCGTAAGCTTGGAAAGGTCTTTCGAATATTTTTAAACTAAGTCTACGATAAGGTAAAAGTCTTTAAAACCTGCGTTGCAAAAAAGATAGGAAACGCCTTCGTTCCCCTATAATATCAGTATGCGCAAGACCCTGTGTTAAGCATAACATCGCATCGCAATGAAGTAATGCTCATAAAGAAAAACCTCAAGATCTGTCGATCTGCGATAACACCGATCACAAGATCGCATATCGCAGAAATAATCTGGCAATACTTGACAAACATTAAACTTCTACGGCCTACGATGTTGCGATCGCTGCGATTTGTGATTGGCGCGATTTGCGATGGCACGATCTTCGATGTTACGTAAGCAAATCATGAATCACTTAATCACGAATCCTTCGTGCGCGCCATTCAAAGAAAAGCCACTTACCATAATCTGACCCAAAATCATGCACTTTTAATGATAGTAAATGGATTAGTTGTCAGTTATTAAATGAAATGAAGACGCGTGCTTTTGTAAAGAATTACTTCACGTAAAGTGGCATATTTGATATATCTGTTGCATTTAAAAACTCTCCCATCACCTTTCTTAATCAGTCATTTCCACTTCACTCGTAATTTGCAGGAACGAAGAGCTAAGACGATTGAAAGCCGAACGCAGGAGCAAATGGGAAAGAAACATAAATCTCAAGGCTCCGAGGCGAAGGAAAAGACAAAGGAGATGGCACCTTTGTATACAGACACTGGCTGCAACACGGACGCAAGAAATTCGACATGGGAAGGCATGTATAGGTTGCTGGAGGAAGAAAATCCTAGAGTAATGAAGTTTGATACTACTGCGGCCTCGCAACACTCTTCTGAGGCATCCTTAGAGGAGCTAGCATGTTCATTTCTTCACCGAATAGCAGCTAGACCCAAAATTTTACCGTATACATATATGATCAAGTGGATACTTGACAATGCAGAATTACACGTCAGACAATTCAAGGTTCAGGGACATGGGCTCATAGGATCATTCGCCGCGCAAGACTTAAAGCTTATGTATCATCTTCCTGAACCTCAGACGAGCTACAATGCACAATTTGTCAAGAAATTTGCAGTAGAGAACCAAAACCTGGCAGAGACCACTAAATATTGGTCCAGAAAAGAGGAGTTGCTCAAAAAGGACAAAAACGGTATGTACAGCACTGGTTCCCTCACCTCTCCATATTGGTTTGCTGCAGTTATGCTTTGTAGGCTATTTGAGATTTTGGACATCAATAAATTTTCATCTGAATGGCTACCACTCATAGACGCTGCAAAAAACGTCGATATCATGGATTGGGCCGAGATATTTTCTGATAATCTATACATGGCTGTTATGAATTACTGGTCTAAAAGATCCTTGTCTCAAAGGGTCTATCCCCCTTTTTATTTGTCCACATATGTTATGGATAAAGAATACTTAGCTTGGCAGGATGGAGAGGAAGGGAAAAGAGCAAATGCACCCAGAATAAACGAGAATCATAAGGAATTTCTCTTTAACAAATGGGACGATCAAATCAGGCAAGCAGAACAAGCAGCAGAGACAGCGGCCATGCAGGCAAACATTCTTATCGACTGTGCAAATGAGAATTTACACAGAGCCAACTTAATCGAGGATACCACACCGGGGTACCTACCAAATAAAATACGACTGGAGGCAGAATGGAAGTAGAAGGCGCAAGAAAAGGGAAAAGCGATCCAGGCATTGAACAAGTTAAATTGGGAGTGTTACTGGGCATACTTGGTCAAGCCACACAGTCAATGGATGACTGCGAAATGCATCATAAACTCAGCCGAAAAAGTAGTGCCATCTCTCATAGATTCTATTTTCGCAGCCCTGCTTAGTGCCAAAGTTGGCCAACCGACTCTTCTCAAGTCCATGATGAATAATTGCAGTTTAAAGGACCAAATTCAGAAGTAGCTTATTTTTAGAAGTTTGTTTTTTCTTTTTATTAGATTAGAAAAAGGACGGTCATTTGAAAACCACATCCTAAAATTTTGTAAAAACACTATTATCAGAATTAGGAAGTAGTATTTTAACCCTTCTCATGCATTTAGAGAAGGGTCCAAAGATTTGTCAAAAACTTGTCCTCAGAACATGCACTTCTGCACCCTCAGAGGAGGTTTTGATGAATGGATGGATCGAGATTTATTTTTATTTTCATTTTGATGTCTGCTACTGATGTTGCACTTTTTTACTCTTAGTAGATGTTAGAAAAAGTAGAGATAAATCGTTTTTGCTTGAAGTTTGTGAGTAGGATTAGTCATAAATGGTACTTTTATCTCTTGGCCATTTCTGCTTATATTCTTTAAGTGATATACAGTTTTCAGTTGTTTATATGTTATTGCATGAATGTATGAGTTACCATTTGGCACTTCTGTACGGTGGAGTCATTTATTTATGTCTGATATATGAATAACTTATTATGCGATATGATGTTCACAACTGTTTTGCCTAACTTCTTAAGCAAAGTGGTTTATCTTAATTCATTTCGATTCTTATGACAGCTGAATGATCTTTATTACCAGTTATTGTTTGAAATCTCTTTAGATCGCATAATAGAAGATATACATCCCGGGTTAGGATAGATTAGATGTGTTGTTTCTCATTAGATTACAATAGCATAGAGTTAGTTTAAGAACCTGAATTAAATTAGCTTTAAAGTACTCTTATATAAGCATTATCCAACTCTACACACACACACACCCTTAGATTGGGAAACTGGTTCCATTATCCCCAGTCGGATCCGCTATACCAAATGGATAAGGAGCTGTCAACCAAGGTCCAGACCGGGTGGGTATCCCCCTTGTTGTCGACCCAATTTTCGGGGCTTCAACATATTTGCCGCTAGAAGGAGGGCCTGAACATAGTGTCTATTGGAATGACTTTTAATTGTAACATTTGAATCTAGATGGTTGCCCACAAAATTCCCATTTGGAGTTGCATCCATGTTCCTACCTCTTCCAACACTCCACCTGAAGTCGTCAGACTCTTGTCTCAGGTAAAATTCAACGGTAAGAATAATTCTTCTGCTTTTAATCATGCTCTTCAATTTATTCAAAGAGTTTCAAGTTATGATGTTCAAAGAATTGATGAGGGCGTTTTATGCAGAATTTTTACTCTTACATTCACAGCAGAAGCAAGAAAATGGTGCAGAACCCTCCCAGTTGCATCAATTCACAGCTGGGACCAATTCGTCAAGACTTTCATTTTTGAATTTGATTGTTACGACTATGACCAGGTATATGATGAAATTGATTATCTACAGAAACAAGATGAATCTGTTAGGGATTTTAATATGCGATTTCATCTTAATTGTCTAAAGTACGATCTTGAAAGTGAACTCATAGATGAAGAATCTTTAGATTATGCTGGACACTCCCTGCCTCCTATATCTGATCAAGCAGAAATTAGTTCGAGTTTTGTCTCATCTCTTTCTAATACGAACGAGAATTCCAATTTGAATATACAAATCGCTCATAATGAAGAAAGTCCCCAAAGCCTAGGAGTCATCCATACTCTAATACAAGAAGACAAAAGTGAGAATGTTGGAGGGAAGCCCACCTTGGAACCAGGAGATGACTTTGATATAAGGTCAGATAATATCGTTGCAACTCAACAAATGCAGATGCCAAGGTTAGAACAACAAACTATTTCTCTTTCAAAAAGTATCAGTACACAAAGGTATGATCTAAAGCCCGATGTCTATAATGAATCTGATGAACGAATATTTTTTCATGATGATATTCTCAAATCCATTGTTTCAGAATCACACTTTTCTCTTTATCCTGATGTTTTTAGTGATGATAACTTTTCCCCCCTCAATATTAAAGAGATCTCAAAAATCATAGAGGATTATTCAAATGAGTCATCATTAGGTTTTCATGATAAAGAGATAGTTATAGAACATCCTTTTGATTATTTTCAAACAAGAACCACTTGACCTTCCTTGTCTGAAATATATGACGAAAAAGAGAAATCTAGGGAAACCTGTAAAATCATTTATGATGGTTACTTTGCCAACGATGATGTTATTGATTTATCTCAAGTAACCCATCAAAACTCAAATAATGAGAGATATTCTAATTCGGAAATCATATCATTCAATCCTCATTTCAAAACGAAAGACCACTCGCCTGATTTTACTATCCAAGACAATACCCCTATCTGTGATTCATATCTTGAAGAAACCCCCATGCCTGCTCACAATCATAACTTGTCTTCTGATTCACAAGACGAGAATTGAAATTGCTCGGATCCCATAACTCTGGCCAGTTCTTGTGAACAACAAAATATTACAAGCCAATCTCAGTTGTGCTGTA
Organism: Pinus taeda; assembly: GCA_000404065.3. Classification (NCBI taxonomy): domain Eukaryota; kingdom Viridiplantae; phylum Streptophyta; class Pinopsida; order Pinales; family Pinaceae; genus Pinus; species Pinus taeda. Next base: position 10,572 of record APFE030282392.1, read on the forward strand.
ATTTTATTTGTACAGATAATCATTTTTTTCTTTCTCACTTTCACTCATTTTGTACAAAATCGGATTGTGTTTTAAATTTTTAGACTTTTGATAGATTACTCTGGTATGTTGATCACCTTATCAAAGAACTTTCAAAATATGAGCTACCATTTTGGAAAGCTAAACTGTGTCAAGGAAGTTCAGAACTTCCTCTATTACAAGATCCTCAATCCATAACAGAAATTCATCCTCATTTTTATGATCCAATAAATACCCAGTTGGAAAGAAGTTTTCATGAGAAAGAAATTTCGGACAGAATTCCAACTGAAGTTATACATTCTTATTCCACATCCAACATTAACAGTCCAAGAAAATTTCCGTCCTTAACACTAATGTTGGAAAGTTACATACGTGTAGGAATAAAAATGAGAAGATGGCTCCACTGGAAATATCATTTCACCTAGTCAAATTTTTGTATATAGTTAGGATAGGAGTAGGAGTAGGAGTAGTTCAGTTAGGTTATTAGGTTTACTTTTAATAGTTGGTAGGCAAAATAAGAGAAGAGATTATCCCTATTCTCTACATAACCCTAGGGAATGTCTACCTCTCATTTCGTTAAATATTTTTCTCCATAATAAAGTCTCCTTTGGTTAACAACATTTGACGTTTACAAAAGACTCCTTTTTCTCTATCAAGATTTTGAACTTCTACTTCTATGAAATGGAAAATCTTTTTGGAAACTTGATCTTTATTATCAATAGAACTTTAACCCAGATATGGTACTAGTTTCAACTCCAAAAAAAATTGAAGAAAACAATCTTAGTGAAGGAATTGTTTTACGATAGTACAATTAAAGGCATCAATAACAAAATAAGGGGTCCCTGTAGAAACAGCCATTTCCAAAGAAGCTCTATTATTGTCGTCCAGAAATTTCTTAAGGAAAAAATTGACTTCCTCCCTGGTAAAGGAGATCGCAGCATTCAGAGAAACAATCTGAGAAAACACTATATCTCAAAGAATAAGAGGTCTCATCATGAGCCGACTTATCATGATCACATATATTATAACCTGCTGACTTTTCCAATACTGTCCACCAAAACAGGGCAACGACTCAAGATTGTTGCAATCAAAAGACAAGGGGTCTCATCACGAGCCAATTGTTCGCAAAGTCGTAAATCAAGTGAATGACTGTGTCATAATTTGGCCACCAAACCAAGACATTGTTCTTTAGAGAATGAAAAAGAAAAAAGTGTCAAAATGGGTTTTTCTCTGAAAGGTTTTAAATAACCTTAAGCGGGATAAAGGATCATTACTGGGTAATAGGTAACCCTGTCGAGGCTATGGACGCCTGCTGGCAGCAGAGGTTCTACCTATGACAAAGAAGCATATTTGAAAAGGACTGCTATACAGGGAAGACTTTATTTTAATTTTTATTTCAAGACCAAGTAAGGGCTGATGTAAACGCAAGGACAAACTAAGGATACAAGTAATTAAAATAGAAAGGGGTCGAAACAAAATATCATTGACAGTTTGAAGTATAATATGTTTTATCTTTCTATAATAAAGATTAAGTTTTCTGAGAAAATTTTTGTTTTCAGAAGTTTGAAAAACGTCAATAGAATATCAGAGATAACTGGTTCTCCCAAGTGAATCGCCAATTGTTGTAGCCCGAAACAACCCCCCTTTGTTCATTTAAGATTTGTCTAAAATACTAAATGAACGGGCACCCTTAATTAAATTTTTAAGAAAAAACAAGTTTTTCTTTCTTCAAAATAAGGTTACCATCGTAAGCTTGGAAAGTTCTTTCGAATATTTTTAAGCTAAGTCTACGATAAGGTAAAAGTCTTTAAAAACTGCGTTGCAAAAAAGATAGGAAATGCCTTCATTCCCCTATAATATCAGTATGTGCAAGACCCCCGTGTTAAGCATAACATCGCATCGCAATGAAGTAATGCTCATAAAGAAAAACCTCAAGATCTGCCGATCTGCGATAACACCGATCACAAGATCGCATATCGCAGAAATAAACTAGCAATACTTGACAAACATTAAACTTCTGCAACCTGCGATGTTGCGATCGCTGCGATGGTGCAATCTACGATCTTGCGATTTGCGATTGGCACGATTTGCGATGGCACGATCTTCGATGTTACGTAAGCAAATCATGAATCACTTAATCATGAATCCTTCGGGTGCGCTATTCAAAGAAAAGCCACTTACCATAATCTGACCCAAAATCATGCGCTTTTAATGATAGTAAATGGATTAGTTGTCAGTTATTAAATGAAATGAAGACGCGTGCTTTTCTAAAGAATTACTTCACGTAAAGTGGCATATTTGATATATCTGTTGCATTTAAAACTCTCCCGTCACCTTTCTTAATCAGTCATTTCCACTTCACTCGTAATTTGCAGGAACGAAGAGCTAAGACGATTCAAAGCTGAACACAGGAGCAAATGGGAAAGAAACATAAGGCTCAAGGCTCCGAGGCGAAGGAAAAGACAAAGGATATGGCGCCTTTGTATACAGGCACTGCCTGCAACAGGGACGCAGGAATTTCGACATGGGAAGGCATGTATAGGCTGCTGGAGGAAGAAAATCCTAGAGTAATGAAGTTTGATACTACCGCGGTCTTGCAAAACTCTTTTGAGGCATCCTTAGAGGAGCTAGCATGTTCGTTTCTTCATCGAATAGCAGCTAGACTTAAAATTTTACCGTATATAGATATGATCAAGTGGATACTTGACAATGCAAAATTACATGGCAGACAATTCAAGGTTCAGGGACATGGGCTCATAGGATCATTCGTCGCGCAAGACTTAAAGCTTATGTATCATCTTCCTGAACCTCAGACGAGCTACAATGCACAATTTGTCAAGAAATTTGCAGCAGAGAACCCAAGCCTGGCAGAGACCATTAAAGACTGGTCCTGAAAAGAGGAGCTACTCAAAAAGGACAAAATCGGTATGTACAACACTGGTTCCCTCACCTCTCCGTATTGTTTTGCTGTAGCTATGCTTTCTAGGCTATTTGGGATGTCGGACATCAATAAATTTTCATCTAAATGGCTACCACTCATAGACGCTGCCACAAACGTCGATATCATGGATTGGGCCAAGATATTTTCTGATAATCTATACACGACTGTTATGAATTACCGGTCTAAAAGATCCTTGCCTCAAAGGGTCTATCCCCCTTTTTATCTGTCCACATATGTTATGGATACGGAATACTTAGCTTGGCAAGATGGAGAGGAAGGGAAAAGAGAAAATGCACCCAGAATAAACGAGAATCATAACAAATTGCTCTTTAACAAATGGGACGATCAAATCAGGCAAGCAGAACAAGCAGCGGAGACAGCGGCCACGCAGGCAAACATTCTTATCGACTGTGTAAATGAGAATTTACACAGAGCCAACTTAATCGAGGAGACCACACCGGGATACCTACCAAATAAACTACGACTGGAGGTAGAATGGAAGCAGAAGGCGCAGAAAAAGGGAAAAGTGATCCAAGCATTGAACAAGTTAAATTGGGAGTGTTACTGGGCATACTTGGTCAAGCCACACAGTCAATGGATGACTGCGAAGTGCATCATAAACTCAGCTGAAAAAGTAGTGCCAGCTCTCATAGATTTTGTTTTCGCAGCCCAGCTCAGCACAGAAGTCGGCCAACCGACTCTTCTCAAGTCCATGATGAACACTTGCAGTTTTAAGGACCAAGTTCAGAAGTAGCTTATTTTTAGAAGTTTGTTTTTTCTTTTTATTAGATTAGAAAAAGGACGGTCATTTGAAAACCGTATCATAAAATTTTGTAAAAAAACTATTATTAGAATTAGGAAGTAGTATTTTAACCCTTCTCATGCATTTAGAGAAGGGTCTAGAGATTTGTCAAAAACTTGTCCTCGGAACATGCACTTCTGCACCCTCAGAGGAGGTTTTGATGAATGGATGGATCAAGATTTATTTTTATTTGCATTTTGATGTATGCTACTGATGTTGCACTTTTGTACTCTTAGTAGATGTTAGAACAAGTATAGATAAATCGTTTTTGCTCGAAGTTTGTGAGTAGGATTAGTCATAAATGGTACTTTTATCTCTTGGCCATTTCTGCTTATATTCTTTATGTGATATACAGTTTTCAGTTGTTTATATGTTATTGCATGAATGTATGAGTTACCATTTGGCACTTCTGTATGATGGAGTCATTTATTTATGTCTGATATATGAATAACTTTTTATGCGATATGATGTTCACAACTGTTTTGCCTAACTTCTTATGCAAAGTGGTTTATCTTAATTCATTTCTATTCTTATGATAGCTGAATGATCTTTATCACCAGTTATTGTTTGAAATATCTTTAGATAGCATAATATAAGATATACATCCTGGGTTAGCATAGATTAGATGTGTTGTTTCTCATTAGATTACAATAGCATAGAGTTAGTTTAAGAATCTGAATTAAATTAGCTTTAAAGTACTCTTAGATCAGCATTATCCAACTCTACACACACACACACCCTTAGATTGGGAAACTGGTCCCATTATCCCCAGTCGGACCCGCTATACCAAACGGATAAGGAGCTGCCTGGGTATCCCCCTTGTTGTCGACCCGATTTTCGGGGCTTCAACACAACCCTAGTGGGACTAGCAGATCGAAAAGACACTAGTTTTCCCAGAAACACCTTAACTCCTTCAATCGGCCAAGATCACCACACTCACTCTCATCACAATGAGGTCATTGGCATCCAAGTAAGTGTAGTTAAAGAATATTAGGATCCAGGTCTCTTCATTTTTTGGAGACAAACATTCCTAGTTTATAGGGAGTTTCCATTAGCTACCCTTTTGTATAAATAAACATGGAAAATGGCTCATTAGGATTCGAGCTTTGTTTTCAGCATGGAAGGTATTGAGATCAAGCGCTTGAAACTATTATTTTTGACTAGTTATGTAATGTATCTGACATTGACACAATGAAAATCAGAAGTTTCTTATTGGTTAATCACTGAGTTAATTCCAGAGGTCTAAGGAACTTGTGTTTGGTCCCAAACCCAGTGGCTTAGGTCCCTCTTATTTATTGGTATTTCTCTTTAGTTTAGAGTGCTTCTTATTTTTCTTCATTTCATTACAAAATAACCTGTCGAAAATCTTATTATTGCAATGTATATATCATCTCTTCCATGGGTGAATGAATAGAAGGATCTAAAATCACAGTCCAAAAATACTATTTTTATCATTTCTTGGAAGAAGGTCTATATTAGTCATATTGTTTGGAATTTTCTTATTGTAACTTAGGATTTGATTTATTGACTAAAATAAGGTCTATCTTAGTCATCTTATTTTGCATGTGCTTACTGTATCATAGGATTTGATTAGACGACATTTAAATTCAACTCATATTTTGTACTATTAGTTGTTTCATTTTGTCAATGATAATAGGGTATATGCATGTAATTTTGCAGGGTTATTTGGATTTATAGATAAGGGGTCTTTCACCACCTCCAACATGGACTTCCTCACCCTCTTTAATGAATCCCAGATTATTCCTTCCAGGTTCTGTTCTTGATATCATTCCCTTATATCAACATGAACATCTATCCTAGTGTAAATAATCATTTCCAAAGGCTTTGAGCTTGCCTAGGGGTTTTGTCCAGCTTTCATCTAGTTACCTCAACCTCCATCCACCTTTCCATCCATTGAACCCATCATTCCCACCTCCTAAACCTTCTTGCGATCCTTCTAGTAGCATTATAGGCCTTCCTGTAACAATACGAGGCACTGGTAAAACCTCATGTAACATACATGTAGTAGCCTATTTCAACACTTGCTTTGACCTTTGATTCAATTTACACTTAGTTTAGAGGTAGGTTTACCCTTTTTTGTGACTTCATGATCAAGGGAAGTACCTAGTCCACTCCAACCATCCTTTTCATTACCTATAAAATATAACAGAATCGGTTTCTTTATCACATAGTTAGCATAAATAAAACAATTATTTATATGAAAGTATGAGCTAGGTAGACTATGCATGGAATATTGAGTTGTGATTCAGTAAGTTAGCTTCCTATCTACATGTAGATTTGGTACCTAGACAATTGATTGTAAGATAATGTAGTTCCCTTTTTGTAAGTAGTGTAGCTCTTGTCTTTTCATGAATTGGTTCAATAGCATTTAAAAATATTGAAGTTCAAAAAGAATTCTCCTTTTTAACATTGGAGCTAGCTTTCGAATTGCACCTTCATTAGTTAGTTTCCTTCTAATTCAATAGAAAAAATGGTCTTGGAGCATTATTGATCAAATTTCCTAGCTGAGGATAGCCTGAGTAGAATCTAATCTACTCTGTATATAGCACTGTCGCCTTGAAGTTTGTACGAACCCCAGGTTGATCAGTAGAGTTAAGGGTCCCTTGAGAGTTTCAACACTCTTGGTGCAATACTAGGGCTCACCACTTTTTGGCGTCTTTGTCGGGGATGTGTCTAGGTAGATTTTATTTCTGCTTAAGCATTATTTTTAGTTTTGCATTCAGTTTTGAAAAGGTCACATAAAGGAAGAATAAAAAATGTATTTCATGCCTCATAGGAATAGAGATACTCATGGAAATTTCTTACCAAACACCGCCATGCCCTCAAGCAGTCAATCTTCACTCCTCTTTGGTGACTATCAAGTTCCCCCCCTGACTACATGAGATTTAAAAGAAGTTTTAGGTGAACAACCTAAAATATTTAAAGAGCCTAGTGGGGAAGAAGAAGAACCAATTTCACCTACTAAAAGCATGGTTTAAAAAGGAACAATGATGTTTTCCCTATCAAAGAGAATAATGGAGAGGCCAGAATGAAGAATATAAGCCTTACTTCCCTTCCACACTTCCATGGCTTAACCTCTAAGGATCCTAATACTTCTATGCTTGAATTTTTTGTTGTATGTAAGACCTATGACTATGCCTCTGGTGACCAAAACTTGAAGTTATTACCATCTACCCTTACAGATTCAACCTTGGGCTAGTTTGTGGGTCTACTTTGGGATAACATGACTACCTAGGCTCAAATGCAATAGGTCTTTAATAAAAACTACATGGACTACTCTACTTCCAAAGAAACCAAGGAAGAAATATTTAGAATGAATATTGAACCTCATGAATGCCTAGCGGACTATGAGAAGAGATTTCAACTCAGTTATAGGAGGGCCAAATGTTGCCTTAATCTTGACTCATTCAAGTTATTTCTTCTCTGAGGGATCAGGGAGGACATGTTGGAAACCCTCAACATGCTGTCTGGGGAGACATATATCAATTATCATATGATGACATCGAAATAGTGTTAAAAAATCACTCTAAGGTTGCTAGGAAGAGAGGTAGGGCTAGTCAATGCTTGGTCAATTTCTATCCTTCCACAATATCCATTAGGAATGATATTGGGAACTTGTTGGAGGATTTTAAAAGTGAAATTCTACATACCTTCTCTTTGTAAATGGATACCATGCACATCAAGAGGAGACAAGAGGAAGTCAAGATATCCCTAGCTATTTTCTTCCTTAAATGAACTAGAAGGAACCCCACAAATGAATTCCCATTAAATGTCATAGAGGTCTTCTCAATATATGAGGAGAGGAAAGCCATGCGACAAATAAATGCCCTTATTTTCCTAGTTTAAAATTTGTATACTAGGGGGTAGAATGTGGGGTTGAGACGCCCTTCTTTATAAATCAGAGGAGGCCTCAAGGACCTTGGCCGTACCAGTAGGGCATGCAATGTGCATCTTACTCTTATTACCATCCCAACTAGAATGCACCCTTTTTTCCCTGGTACTCTTGCAATCATCCATCACGGTCCACACATCCTTCTTGGCCTTATGCTCCTTAGTGTCCTCTCCAATCTATCAATCAACCATTTCATCTGTATGATGCTCAACCTCCTCAATGAAATAACCCATCACAAGGGTGAAGGCCTCAACTCAACTGACCTCCTTCTTTATTTCCTCCACCTCCTGCTCAACCAAAAATCACTCATCTTGTTCCACCCAAGAAACCTCAGATTCTTTCTCAACCCAATCTAAACTCGAATAACATGCAAGCACAACAAGTTGACAATGGAGAGACATCTTACACTCCCTATGTTATGGATATTTAGGAAAACAAAATTAGGTTTGGAAGAGTGTTTATAGATAACTAACCTCCATATCCACCTTAAGAAGTTGAAGAGGAAAAGGAAGAGAGTAACTGTTAATTAAATCCACCTTATTTTCTCGAGATATTGATCCATCCTAGCTAGCACACTGCAAAAGATACTGAACTTTGGGAAGAATTGAAGAATATGTGTGTTAAAATACCACTCGAGTCTATTAAGGATTTTCCCATCTATAATAAGATTATCAAGGAAAAAATTTTCAAACACCCTAGGAGGGTAAAAAGAGACACCCCGCCATCAATGTTACTAGTCAATTATCTGATTTGATGTTGGGGAGAGTTATTTTCCCAAAATATTTATACCCTAGAATTCCAATAGTAGATGTGCACATTGATGACGTCGTTTTCCATCATACATGTATTGATCTTTAGGCTTCCATCAATGTTATGACTAAAGACACTATGCTAAAACTAAGCCTCTAAGGATCCTCAAGAAAGACCAGTATAATGTTGCAACTTGCAGATAGATCCAAAGTGGCCCTTGAGGGAGTTGTTGATGATGTAATGGTCTCCATTTACTCCTGGGAGTATCCTACTAACTTCTTCGTTCTCCAAACCAAACAAAATTCAATCGTTGCCCTATCATCTTGGGAAGGCCATGGTTAGCCACTTTTGATGCTTATATTAGTTGCAAGGATGGGAACATTACCATTAAGAATGGGCATTGGCCCAGACAACTCGTATTGTACCCTTTTTCTCATCCATCCATTGAGCATGACTTATTCTTGTGGCTAGAATAGGACGATAAAAATGAAGTGTATCATACAACATCCCATCCAGTATGTACTATATATGTTGTTATAGGAGGGGGGAAACCTGATGAAGATGACCTCATTGACTAGATCCTCCAGAACCAACCCCAAAATACCATGCCTCTTAATGAGCTTATCAAAGAGTCTCAGAGTATTCCTTGGAATATATGATGTATAGTTTACCCAAGTCCTGCCCGTGTCAAAATTGTATAATTCTACCCATCTAGAATATTAAGGATTAACCCCTCTCTCCGCCAACCAAGAAGCCAAGTTGTGCAACATGTTGAGAGATGCTTAGATGCCTTTTCTTGGAACTATAAAAAAATGAAGGGGGTGCATCCCTCATTTTGTACTCATCGCATCTACATCAAGGAGGGATGTAAACCTGTGCATCAACCTCAAAGGAGAATGAAACCAGCCCTGAATGACATAGTAAAGGAAGAACTGCAAAAGTTGTTGGATGCAGGGTTCATGTACCCCATATCAGATAGTGAGTAGGTGTCCCCTCTAGTTTTGGTCCCAAAGAAAGCCACCAAGAAATACCATTTCCCTTTGCCTTTCATTGATCAATTTTTAGATGGTCTTGCAGGGAATAAGTTCTTCTCTTTCCTGGATGGATTCAACGGTTACAATTAGTTCCATATTATACTTGAGGATCAAGACAACACTACATTCAGATATCCTTTCAGTAACATTTCTTATAGGGTCCTCCCTTTCGGTCTATGCAATGACCCTCTCACTTTTAAAAGAGCAGTTATGAGAATCTTTGATGAGTTATTCCATGACTCTACAAAGATCTATATAGATTATTTCACTCCCTATGGGTATGACTTCCTGGAGGCTCTCTGTAATCTCAGAAAAGTCTTAAGGAAATGGATTGAAATGAACGTCTCTCTTAGTCTGGAGAAATGTTAATTCTCAATGAATGTAGGGGATGTCCTTGGACATTCAATATTTCAAGAGGGAATACAAGTGGACATAAACAATATTTCCATCATCAAAAGGGTCCATACTCCTCAAAAGAAGAGCGATATTAGGAGTTTCTTAGCCCTAGTTAGATATTATAGGAGGTTTATCAAGGACTTTAGTAAAGTGGCTTCACCATTGTTTGTATTGCTAGAAAAGGAGAGACAATATGTTGGAAAAATAGGTACCAAGAAGCCCTTGAGATTTTGAAAGAGAAATTAACCACTGCAATCATACTTAAGGGTCCAAATTGGGCTCTTCCTTTCCATATCCATGCTGATGCATCCAACAAAGCTATCGGGGTATCCTTGGGACTAATAGATGATAAGTTACCCTATGTCATTTATTTCATTAGTAAAAATTTGTCTAATGTTAAGTTGAAATACGCTATAACTAAGAAAAAACTCTTGTAAAATACTTAAACCAATTTAGACACTACATCACTAGATACAAAACCTTTGTCCACACTAATCATGCAATTATTAAATATTTTATGAATAAGGCTAATGTGAATGTTGGAATCATTAGATGGTTTCTATGGTTATAGAAGTTTGATTTAACTATCATTGGCAAGCCATGAAAAGAAAATTTAGTTGCATATTTTTTTATCTAGACTTGCTTTGTCTGCAAGTGATGAAGGGATGGTCAATGATCACCTACCAAATGAGCACCTATTTTCTATCTCAATTCTCTCTCCTTGGTTTTCTGACATAACCAACTACCTAGTTGCTGCAATATTTCCTCCAAATCTGTCATATAGGGAGAAGAGAAGAATTCTAAGGAAAAGTGCCCCTTTCACCTGGATTGGGGGCTTTTAAGTTGGGACCAGATCAAATATTAAGGAGATGTGTCAAGGAAGAAGAATTATTTGACAATCTCTTGGCTGAAGATGATGGGCCCTATGGGGGTCATTTTGCTGTCAAGAGAACAACTTTCAAAGGTCTGCAAGCTATCTATTAGTGGCCCACTCTCCACCAATATGCAATAAGGTATGATGGAATATGTGATCGGTGCTAGATGATGGGAAAACCCATACCTGGGGATGAAATGCCTCTACATCCTAAGGCAACATTGGAGAAATTTGATATCTAGAGCACGGATTTCATTGGGCCAATTGATCCACCGTCAGGGTAGAACACATACATCATTGTGTACATCGATTACTTGATAAAGTGGGATGAAACAAAGGCTGTAAAATTAGAAATAGAGGAGAAAGTGGCTGAGTTCTTAAGGGAAAAATATCTTCTAAAAATTCACGTACCCCAAGTAGATAGTAACTGATCAGGGAACTCAATTCACATCACAATTGATTGAGAATCCTCTAAGGTAGCATCATATCAAACACAAAACCTCTACTGCCTATCACCCTCAGGAAAATGGGAAAGTAGAGGTTACAAATAGGTCATTGGAGAGATCCTCACTAAGGTTGAGAGAAGAAACATAAGAGCTTGGGCAGATATATTAGCAGAGGGCAATTTGGCTTATAACAACCCTTCATAGACAATACTAGGTTCACTCAATATGATCTGGTTTAAGGAAAGAAATCTCTCCTTTATATTGATTTTGAGTATAATACTCTGAGAATGGAAGCCAAATTGGTCTTAGATGTCACCAAAGCACACCAATGGAGAATAATCCAATTGAATTACTTGGATGGGTTCAAAATGCAGGCCCTGTTACATAGTGAAGTGATATAATTGTAAAGGAAGGTTTGGCATGATAGGCATATCAAGGACAAGGTCTTTCAAGAAGGGAATTGGGAATTATTATATGATTCTAGGTTCAAGGAATTGAAAGAAATATTGATGATAATATGGTTAGGCCCATACTTGATAGAAACATGACATGACAATGGAGCTATTCAAATCAAGACCATTGATAAGGAAGTGATTCCCTTGCTTGGCAATGGCTACAGGCTAAAGGTATATAGAAAACCTATATCTAAGGAAGAATTCATCTATGTAATTAGCAGAGAAGTCAATTTTATTGGAGGTTTCATAACTTCCACTCCATATCATTTCTAGATATTTTTAAGAAAAGGAGAATATTTTCTTTTAATAAAAATCCTCAATGAAAACCGTTATGAGGCATTTGAGGCCAACTCCTGGGTTGATAACCTTTATGAGGCAGCCTAGGAGAAGAGAAAAGAGAGGAGAAAAATAATAAATATCCCTAGATGAAAACCTCTCTTGAGGCACCTAGAGTAGGCATACAAGTTCAAAACCTCCTCTAAGGCAACCCTTTTGTCTAAAAAAAGAGAAAAAATCAAACATAAAAAAACACAAGAAATGGATCTACACCATATCTGCTAATTCTTTTTTTCATTTTGAAGTATTACAGATTCCAAGGCTACAGGGCCCCAAATTATCAATATTCCCTTGGCTTCTCCATCCATTCACTTCACGTCCATTATCCAAACTAATTTTATCACCCCTCTCGACTGTACCATTTTCCCAATATTCAAGTTTCATCCGCTTTCTGAATTGCTACACAAAGGACCTGAAAATGCTATAGGAAGGTTCTGTAGTGCTACAAGAGCATTCTAAAAAGATAATGGCAAGAGATTCGAGGAAAAGGATAGCCCAACATGACCTTCAAAATGATGAATAAGGTTACATCACTATGGTCAATTATCCATCTACCACTCATTCATCCCATTTCATAAAAAAAATCCACTAAAATTCCTCCACTTTGTCTTACCCTTGTTAAAAATTTGGACAAACACACCGAGACCATCATCTTGATTTCTGCATATCTATACCACTCCCTCAAATTCATAGAATTTTCCTTGAGACCTGTAACATCCTCTCTCATCACCACTATGTTTCTTGAAGACCCTAGATGAAAAGGAGAGGACTGTTATAGGAATAAAACCTCCTCCTGTAGTAGCCTATGCACACATCACAAAAAGCAATAATCTTGTTTGTTTCTCATCAATAGTGGGGTGATGGAAACTTGTGAGGCCACTCTGCAATATTCATATCACTACTGGAAGGACTCTCTACCAACATTAGAAACTTGGACATCAACAAGGTACCTGAACACACAACAAACACAACAGTCAAATAATCGTAAGGAGCAATGAAGAAATACACAAGAAAGAAACACAAGTCAACTCCCTTGATGTCAATAATGTGGTCTAGATCTAGCATGAAAATCCATAGATTAGTTCGATCATGCGATACACACAAGTATGGAAAAATTTCACTTCCTCTCTATGCGTGAATAACGGAAATGTGTAAATGTTGAGAGGGGATGTTTTAAGAAGCTGGAGGTGGCCAATTAACTTGGTCACCCTCAGCTAGTAAACTAAAAGTGAAGGTAAGAACCCATGCCATGTGGAGATTGTTAGTGTCAGTCTTTCCAGCCTTCCTCCAGTGATCAAATATGCTCTTACAAAGTGATTTTAAGGTGTCAAGGTCAAATTTTGTCATTTCAATAAGTCTTCAAGCAAAATTTGGTCACTAGGCATTAGGTCTAGGGTTTGCTTTCACTCCTTTCAAAATTGTCCAAATGTCGGTCTATGTCACCTTTCAGCTGAGTGTATCATCATTCATGTGGTTTTTATCATCATTTCAAGTTCCATTGGGTCATTTTACAGCTTATTCATGCTTCAGTTGCACCTAGGTAAGGTCATTTCCCTCTCCTAGGATTTTGAAGGCAATTTCTCTTAGACGGTTAAATCATCAGCAAAAATTCTATCCAGATGTTCATACACCTTCCCCTATCCTTCATGTACCTTATCAAAAACTTCCCATCTCTGAGATTCCCCAAATTCCTCATTTTTCCACAAACCCTAGTTTCTTGCCTCAACTTGGCAATTTTCTAGGCTAGGCCTGTGTTTTGCCCATTTCGACCCCTTCCCCTCGCTCGATCTCTGATATTCCACTTTCCCCTACTTCCTAACATCCCTTGCTACTTCCAAAAATTTCCCCAAGAATTTAGAAGCCCCTTATCCCCTTCATTTCGCTTCATTTCGACAAAATCCCTTCTTTCACACATCGGGATAAGTTTCACTCAAAAGATATTTGAGAGCAATCAAAGATGCATTTTGGAAAACGGAGAGAGGTTTTTGTAAAAAACATGCCAAGGAATAAAAACCTCCATTTTTTACACAGGTGTCATGGTTTTCGAGAAATGTCAAAAATATCATTGGCTCAGGAGAATCGAATGCACCTCTGAAGTGACCTTCGGAAAATCAAGTTTTATCCTTGCTTGGTTGGCCAAATGACTTTCTTGATGCATCAAATGATAACTAGACATAAAGAGCTTTACAATGAGCTATCATGCGCTCAATTTGGAGTTGAGGAACGCATCCAAAGGTTGACTGCAACAGCACTCTGCCTTGAGGCAGCCTCATTTGGCACATTTTGACCAGTCTTGGGAGATTTGATTTTTGACAAGGCAAATGAACTCCAAATTGAAATATTCCAGTTGGGTTGGAAAGAAGACTCAAACACCTTTCCAACGAGCTATCATGAGCTCAATTGGGATGTCCGGAGAGGTGCACTATGCGTTGGGGGCGCACTACGCGTTAGGGAACTTTTTCCAGTGTAATTTTACACGTGCGCTACGCGTCAGAGGGGCGCTACGCGTTGGGCAAGGTGCGCTACGCGTTGGGTTTTTTTCCCAATAAACTGCCAGAAAGCTACCAAATCCTCTTTTCTCTCAAGTAAACTTCAGGTAGGCCTCTCCTCCATGGCTAGTTTTGGTTTTACAAGATGAGCATGAGCTTTATGAGTAGTGGAAGATTCGTGAAGACCAAGAATTGGCCTGTAGGAGACCCGGTGATTTGACACCTATAGATTTGGA
>APFE030282392.1:29236-70233 GCA_000404065.3 Pinus taeda
ATTTGCAGCCACCAAATGAAATTGAAGGGCAGATTACAGATGAAGCTGTGGAAGATGAAATACATGATTTGATGATGCAGGAAAATTCTATACCCTTCTGTTTCGAAGCATTTCAGTTTATAAGGAAGAATCTTCATAAAATCTCTCAAGAAAAAGATGAACAACTCGAAGGATGTCATACATTTTCAATGGATACATTACAACAGTTTTTTCATGATCCAATAGCTGATGTTTTGGATGAGGTTTGCAGTCAAAGTCTTTCTCCATTGACTACATGTGAGCTTGAAACATGTGCTGACATGAACTTGATCCGGCAGCCGGTTTCTTTGTCATTTTTAGCAGAGGTCTCGTCACAAGGCTCAGATCAAAGTTTGCATTCATGGTATGAGGAGAAGAGAAGTAAACCATTGGATGAGCTAAGTCCCAGTGTGTATGAACTTCAATATCCTTATGCAGTGTTTTTGGAGGCGGATAGAGAATTCATATCATTCAACGGATCTGTTTCCAAGTCATGGGAGTTGCCTTTCAGTAGTTCTCTCTTGTTGTCCATAAGTGAGCACTTGCGGAAAATTTGAACAACAAACCGAATACTTACTTGGTTGCATTGGTTGTTTCATTTCACTTGATCAGGTGATGAATGAAACTATTAGAGTAGGTTGTGATGAATAAGCTCCACTTTCAGCATCATTTCCAGTTTGTCGGTTGTGTTTAAGTATTGAGTCAGTTTTTAGTTGAGTGAGAGTCAATTTGTGTCATCCGAGTCATCAGTTTTCAGTCATGCATTTTAGTTTGAGTTTATGACTCCATTACCCAATCGATAAGGCGTTGGTCTGCTCTCCGAAAGATCTGCCGTTCTTGGCACCTCCAAGGAGCTACCATCCTCATTGGAGCCAATGTTAGTGTCAGTCTTTCCAGCCTTCCTCTAGTGATCAAATATGCTCTTACAAAGTGATTTTAAGGTGTCAAGGTCAAATTTTGTCATTTCAATAAGTCTTCAAGCAAAATTTGGTCACTAGGCATTAGGTCTAGGGTTTGCTTTCACTCCTTTCAAAATTGTCCAAATGTCAGTCCATGTCACCTTTCAGCTGAGTGTATCATCATTCATATGGTTTTTATCATCATTTCAAGTTCTATTGGGTCATTTTACAACTTATTCATGCTTCAGTTGTGCCTAGGTAAGGACATTTCCCTCTCCTAGGGTTTTGAAGGCAATTTCTCTAGACGGTCAAATCATCGGCAAAAATTCTATCCAGATGTTCATACACCTTCCCCTATCCTTCCTGTACCTTATCAAACACTTCCCATCTCTGAGATCCCCCAAATTCCTCATTTTTCCACAAACCCTAGTTTCTTGCCACAACTTGGCAATTTTCTAGGCTAGGGCTGTGTTTTGCCATTTTGGACCCCTTCCCCTCGCTCAATCTCTGAGATTCCACTTTCCCCTACTTCTTAACATCCCTCCCTACTTCCAAAAATTTCCCCAAGAATTTAGAAGCCCCTTATCCCCTTATTTCGCTTCATTTCGCAAAATCCCTTGTTTCACACATCGGGATAAGTTTCACTCAAAAGATGTTTCAGAGCAATCAAAGATGAATTTTGGAAAACTGAGAGAGGTTTTTGTCCACAACATGCCAAGGAAGAAAAAATTCCTTCAATTTTTACACAGGTGACATGGTTTTAGCGAAATGTCAAAAATGTCGTTGCCTTAGGAGAATCGAATGCACCTCTGAAGTGACCTTGGGAAAATCAGGTTGTCTCCTAACTTGGTTGGCCAAATGACTTTCGTGATGAGTCAAATGATAACTAGACACAAAGAGAGTTCCAATGAGCTATCATGCATTCAATTTGGAGTTGAGGAAGGCATTCAAAAGTTGACTACAACAACACTCTGCCTTGAGGCACCCTCATTTGGCACATCTTGACCAGTCTTGGGAGATTTGATTTTTGACAAGGCAAATGAACTCCAAATTAAAGAATTCTAGTTGGGTTGGAAGGTAGACTCAAATAAATTTCGAACGAGCTATCATGAGATTAATTTGGATGTTAGCAGAGGCGCGCTATGCGTCAGGAAGTGCGCACTACCAACAAGCTACCAAATCCTCTTTTCTCTCAAGCAAATTTCAGGTAGGCCTCTCCTCCATGGCTAGTTTTTGTTTTGCAAGATGAGCATGAGCTTTATGATCAGCGGAACATTCGTGAAGACTGGGAATTGGCCTGTAGGAGACCCGGTGATTTGACACCTATAGGTCGGGAATATATGCTCATTCGGGTGAGTACTCATTTAGAAAAGTTGATAGCCAAGGCGAACAGGGACAAAGATATGCTCCGCCACATGAAAAATCATTACTGGGCACGCATGCATGTGTGCAATGCAAAAATGAAGGTACTCAAGAGACGATTGGCCAAAGCACTAAAACGGAGGAAAAGGCCCGATCCACTTCAGATTTTGGCTGAAGCCACCTTGAGGGAGCATGGAACTCAATGATACACCAACAGCTCAAGATTCAGACAATTTGGAGCAATTTTGGTCATTTTTGAAATTTTTTCGTCAAAAACGGGTTTTTGCCCTCAACGTGTAGCGCGCCACGCGCTACCCTTAAGTTGGGGAGGTCCATTTCAGGAAAGGTTTGAATTTTTGGATTTGTCATGACAAAATACACTTGCTCAGCCACGGCCAAAAAGTTTCATGGAGATTTGAGCCCCCAAAAGGTCAAAAAACAAGCAAAAAATGATCTTCTGCCACTTTTTGGACACACAGAAAGTAGTCTTGGCAGATTGCAATTCTGGAGGGGAAAATGGCCACCAAATGGAAAACTTCCACTTGGACTGGAAACTAGACATTGAGACCTTTCTAGCAAGCCCACTTGTGCGTCATTTGGATGCCGGGAGGTTCCCCCAATGTGGGCTGAAAGGCGCACTACGCGTTGGGGAAATTGGTCAGTTTTGCATCTTCAGCTCAGGAAAACGCAACATTGACTAGTTTTGACCTTTTGGTGGGATTTTTCATCCTCTTTGATGTAATTGATGTAATTTCATGATTGACATGGCACTTTTTACCTATTCTAGAAGATTCATTCATAAAATGGAAAAAAATTAATGAGTGAATTGGTTTCCAAGTTTATAGAGACAAGTTGTTTTGATTGCCTAGTTTGTAGTGCTCAGTTTAGAATTGGTTGAAACAGCTCCTAGAAGGAGGAGCTCGACCCCTAGAGGTTAGGGAATGGCTTGGCTTGGTCTATATATGTAATTTTTCATTCAGTAGTAGAGGTTGGACTCTTGGGATAGTTTTGAGACTATATTGTACATATTTTACTAGCACTTTTGCCAAAGGAAGACCAGGGTTTTGCAGCACTACTTGGGATCCATGTGGCTTTATGTCTTTAAGGTGTGTTTCTTTCAGTTCTTGTAATTTATGTATGTGCATCATTATCTTTATTGAATCTTCTCTTATTAAGCAAATGAAGTGTTAAGGTAGAATCCATGAAACTGTCATGCTCTGCCTTTAAATTTGTTTAATATTCTATGTTTTCTTCATTTTAAGGAGAATGCTTGAGACCCCTTGCTCTCCTTAGCCTCTCACTGGTCTGATCTATCCATCTCACCTGCTTTAAGGCATCAAAACAATTGCCTATCTTGCCCCAAGTAGACCTCTACAAAAGATTGTGCCTCATCCCCGCACCCAAAATTGCCTTTCCCTTGATTTCAACAAAATCATAAAAATCAATTCTAAACTCTTTGTACTTAATACCAAGCCTAAAATCAGTTATCAATTCGGTCATCTCGAGCCTTTTTTATTATCTTTTGCCGAGTTTGACCCAGAGAGAGCCCTCTCCTATCCTTGTAGGGCTAGCTACGAGGCTGAGCGTGGTTTGATGGGGCCTTGAGTCTTGCCTTATTTCAACCTAAGGCGGATTCGAGCGCTAACAGAGATGTAACATTAGTTAAGTTGGGTTCACAGATAGTTAGTGGTGATTGTGAGGAGAGATGGAATAATTACTTTCAGTGGGTATAATGGTACATAGGAGGAAACCATGTATAACATCCAGGTCACCACAACGATCCAAGCCTAAGTTGAAAATGTCATATTATATATTAGGGCTCCAATTGTTTTGTATAATTTCTTATTGCAAAAAAAATTAAGGAGAGGGAAAGATCATGGTGCCATCGAGTAGTTTCAAACCATATTCCTCAATTGCTACAAGAAGGAGCTATAAGAAAACCTACAACTGCTATAGGAGGGCCAAGAACTTTCTACAAGAAGAATTAAAGGTTGAAGGAAAACTAGAAAGTTTTGAATTTGTCTCCAAATTATTACCTTCATCCTAGACCACTAGATAGAAAGTAAGTGCCACCATCTCCTTCATCCATCCATAACCTTGTGTGAAAATTGCACTTCAAATTCTCCAGGGAATAGCAGTCTAATTATGAAGTTAAAAGGTCTTTTCAGGTAGTATAGTAAGGAGAATGTAGGTAATTGTCATCAACAAGGAATTTAAACTCACTACTTCCACTAAATTATACACTGAAGATATTAAAAAAAGTTTATATCCCTCACTTATCTAAAAACATAGAGAAGAGATGTCGAGAGTATTTAATAGAAGGGAGACTTGAGATAGCAAAAACATCCACCTACACATGAAATTTCCTTTGAATTTTCCATGGCCCTAAACTCACAAATAGAGGACAATTACACCACTGTGGTGAGGAGGTTAGATATCTCAGTCAAACATGAAATAACTAGCATAGTGACAGCCCTACCTCTAGAGATCTAATGAAGTAGAGAAGACAAATCCACCAATGTTAGTAATAAAAATAATTTCTTCACTCCCAATGGAAAAGCTATTGAGGACAAGAATGGAGTGAGGAGGGAAATCCTACCTTATCCTTGTGATACAGTGGCATACAATATTTTGAAATACATAACTTGTGAGGGAAATTTGAGTGTGGTCTATGCCTACCACTTTTGATTTCTTCATGAACTTAGATTTCAAGCATAATTTTCTCTTTTACAAAGGCTTAGTGTGTCATACATTCTCCTATAGTCCATTTGGGACATGAGTCAAAAAGTTAGAGAGGGAAAACACTAACAGCTAGGCCACTGTGGCCTCATTAAACTGATTGTGATTGATGCCTTGAAAAAATTGACAATTGCTATCCTTTGGTCCAAATTCATAGACATGGATATAGAAGCCTTCATTGTCACACAAACCCTCACACCAGATGAGACCACAACCTATATTTTTGGAGGAAGAGAGGGAAAAATAGAGAAAGAAAAAGAAGAAGCAAGGACAGAAGAGGAATAAGTAGTGGGGTTAGAAAAGGGGAAAGAGAAATAGATGTAGAAAGGATAGTGGAATAACCATACGCAGAGGTAGGAAAAGAACAATATGAATAAGAAGAGGGGGAGGAATAGGAAAAATTAAGCACTAGGAAGACTGGTGAGCATAAATAAATAGATATATCCTCGAAGCAAGACATTTATTCTACAGGACCCACTGAACAAGAGCTAGCTGCAACTTTAGATACCTTGAGCACCCCAGTCAAACGTAAAAGGAAGATACAAAGGCAAGACCCCTTATATTTTAAGACCTAAGAAAAGCGCAAGGATCAAACAAGTGAGGCCACAAACTCCCACAAAGGCCCCTATCACAATTGAATAGTCCCAAAGTAAGAAAGAGGAGGTGGGGTCCACTGAAAGAAAAACTGAAGAGGTCACCTCTCCAAAACCCATAAGAATGACTCCTATACCATATGTAAATAGGCCCACCACCAAATAAACCTCCATAAAAAAACACAAGGCACCAAACACCCTCCAAAAAGAAAAAAATACGTAGATACAAGATGGGCAAAGTATGCTACAAGAAAAAAATAGTGTGCTATAGGAGGGGAATAATGAACAACATGCGGGTAATAATGTGACAGATCTGCTAAACGAGATAGCATCCTCACCAAAAAAAAATTGAGAAGGACTTCCTAAAGCTCCAGGAACCTAGCCCACAACCTAGCCTAAGCTCTTATTATAAATTCATTGAAGGAGGGAGAATTATTCCCCAAATATTTGTAGGACCACTTCTATATGAGCTAGAAGAATAAAGAAGAAGAACCCAGATATGGATGCAAATTGCTAAGTCTAAGAAGGTGGAAGATGTGGGCCTCATGGAAGAAAAGGTACTTGAAATTAAGTCCACAATGAAGGAGCAACTATAGGAAAAAAATAGGCAGTTGAGGGAGAATCCGTAGGAGAAGGAAACCCAACTTGCCACAATGGCAAGCCTCTCCATGGAGGCATTATAATGGAGACATCCATCCAAGCCTTATGCATTATTTCTCAAAGAATAGTGGCTACAATTCCAAATCAAAACCTTAGCACCACATGGGTTAATTCCATTTCAATATTACAAATAGTTCATTGAATTTTGCAACCAAGCTAGCATGGAGGATAGAGAAAAATTGGCTGAGTTGTACATTCATAACCTCACTTTGATATGATTATTTTGGATCACAATAGAGAATTGGGGGATACACAACTGAAGGCCTTAGCATCCTATATGGCTCATGAGGATGCAAGAGATGAGGAAGTAAAGATTGTCATGAAAAAGGAATAAAATGAACCATTATATATGAGGGAGAAGATAATGAGCCTTATGGATGTCATTATCAATCATAGCATCATCTCCAATGATGTTGACCTAGCACCCAAATAACATTCCACCTAGGACAAATCCATCTCACATTTTGGAGGCACACTCAGCTTGTTCAAAACAGAGAGCAAGCAAGTCTACCATAGGAGATGGAATGCCTTACCACATAGTCTCCAGATAAGAGAATGTCACTCTCTTGAAATGCTCAAAAATGCATTGGAGAGGACACCCCTGTACAAAATAGTCATGCAAAGATTAAAATTCAATTGGATAGGACTCAAGCTCAGTCCACCCTTGCTCCTGGGCCACAAGAAGGAAGAAATGAATCAGAGGACTTGAAGGAGTGGATAAAGATAGAAAATAACGAAGGTTTCTATCGCAAAGAAGGCGTACCATATGAGGAACCTTGGGATGGAAGAGAGGCCACCAGGGCCATGAAAAAAATGGGCATAGATGAATTAGTTTCTAAGAGGATGAGAAATAATTTCAGTAGTGGGGTGATGATGAGGCTCATCAATAGGTACATCATAAGGGTCATAATGCCATCCTCCAAATTTGGAACTATCCTTTCTCACATTTATTTTATTTATTTTTTTCTATATTATGCTTAATGAGAGGGGTAAAAAATGTTTTTCTATGTCATGTGGCATAATATGGTTTAATTATAGGATATGGAGCATTGTTTAGATAATTTCCATGTGGGATCTGAGAGTAGACAACAGGGAGAGACTTTAGGAGGTTGTCTAGCTCCTTAACTCCTACAATAGGGCAATATCACTACAATATCTCTCATCAACTTCAGGTCATTAGAAGCAAAGCAATACGTGATCATTGGAAGCTAACCAAGTGTAGTTAAAGAAGATCAGGATTCACCCTTATCGATTTTTGGGGGACAAATATTCATATTTTCTAGGAAGATTCTAGTAGCTACCTTATTGTATAAATAAACACATAAAATAGCTCATTATGATTCAAAATTTGTTTTTGGCTAGCAACCTATCAAGCTCAAGCACTTGACAATGTTATTTTTCGCTAGTTATGTGAGGTATTTAACATTGACACAATGATAATTAGAAGTTTCTTATGTGTTAATCAATGAGTTAGTTGCAGAGGGCTGAGGATCTTAGGTTTTGGCCCAACCCCAGTGTCTTAGATCCCTTTTATGTATTGGTATTTATTTTTAGTTTATAGTGGTTATTATTTTTTTGCATTTCATTGAAAATAACCCCTTAAAAATATTGTGATTGTAACCTCTATCTCATCTCTTCCATGAGATCATGAATGGAAGGATCTACAATCACGGTCAAAAATTACTATGTTTATGATTTATTAGAAGAAGGTATATTCTATTCATCTTGTTTTTCATGTGCTTATTGTAGCTCGAGATTTATTTATTAACTACATCAAAGTTTTTGGCATAGATTATATGACATTTAAATTCAACTCATCTTTTCGACTATTAGTTGTTTCATTTTGTAAATGATAAAATGGTATATCCATGTGATGTTGCAGGGTTGTTCGGATCTACAGTCTATGGGGCCTTTCACCACCTCCATCTGGTACTTCCTTGTCATCTTTGATGAATCCCAAACTTTGTCTTCAAAGTTTTGTTCTTGAGATCATTCCCTTATATCAACGTGAGCAACTATCCTATTCCAAAACAAGCCTTCCAAAGGCTAAAATATTATCTAGGCACGTTTTCAACATTTCATCCATTCACCCCAACCTTCATCCACCTTTCAATCCCTTAAAACCATCATCCCTACCTCCTAAATCTTATCAACAATCTTCTCATAGCATGCTAGGCCTTCCAGTAGCAATAAAGGGCACCTGTAGTAGCCTCCTGTAGCATACCTGTAGTAGGCTATTTAACAACCTATTTTGACATTTGAAGAAATTTGGACTTATTTTAGAAGTAGGATGACCCCTCGTTATGACTCCATGATCAATGGAAGAACCTAGGCCACTCCAATCATCCTTTCCTTCACTGCAAAATATAATAGGATTAGTTTCTTTATCACATATTTAACATAAATAGAACATTGATTTATGTGCAAGTGTGAGCTAGATATATGATGCATGGAATCTTGAGCTATGATTTGGTAGGTTAGGTTCCTTCTTGGAAGTAGATTTGGTATCTTTATGGTTGATTTCAAGATAATGTAGTTCCCTTTCTGCAATTATTATAGCTCTTTCCTTTTCATGAATTGATTCAATATCATGTATAAGTTGAAGTTAGAAAAGAATTTGGATTTTTATCATTAGAGCTAGCATCTGAATTGCACCTTGGTTAGTTAGTTTCCTTCTAATTTAGTAGGAATAATGGTCTTGAAGCACTATTGATCAAATGTCATAGTTGAGGGTGGCATGAGTAGAATCCCATCTATTGTGTATATAACATTGTCACCTTGAAGTTTGTATGAACCCTAGGCTGATAAATAGAGTTAAGGAGTTGTTGGGAGTTGCATCACTCTTGGTACAATACCAGGGCTCACTCAACATAGAACTAAAGTCCCATGGAGCAGAAACAAGAAAGAGCCAAGCGAAAATAGATGAGAACCTTGCGACCTTGTAACATCATTTGATTAAAAGTTAGGAGATATGATGCCTATGGTATTGTAGCACCCAAGGGCTATACTCATGGTCACAAGTAGTGGTCATAAGAAATGAAATGATACAGAGGCTAAGCAGTAATGGGCTAAAGGCATAAAATCTATGAGATGTCATAGCTTTGTTTTAATAAAATTTACGATGAATGGATCTTTGATATAGAAGTACAGAGAGTTAAAGTATGAATAGGTCAACATATAGATATTAAATGCAAGTCATAAGAGTTGATTAATGGAGTTAATGCCATATGAAGAGGTCATTGTGTCAAGGAAATTAGGACAATGATTCAAAGAGAATAACTATTGGGCTTGTCCCAATGTTGAAAGAAAGACATCTCTAATATTCCGTGCACACACCGTAGACTTGAATGGGGATAAGAGAAGCCATTATGATGTATATATAAATATTTTTTTATACTATGAATAATAGATGAAAATACTTGTTGGAGTGTGTAGGTAGACAAAGATTGAATTCTTAACATGGAGAATAACACAAAGAATCAAGTGTTTAATGTAGTAGATGAATTCCAATATCATACACAACAAATGCATGGAGGATCCATACAAAGGTACACTCAAGAAGTGTGGAAATAGGAAGCAAATGTAGCATTTAGAAGTGTGCAGCAAACCAAAAAATCTAGTGATGTGCATTAAGAAATGTGGGGTGAAGAGAGAAGTGTTGTGCATGTGCTGAAAAGTGCGGAGCTTAGAGTGAGAAATGTAACCTAGCCAAGTGTTGAACTGAAGAAAAGTGCTAGAGAGAGCCTGTGTGAGAGAAGGACGATAGCAGAATATATGTGGTGGTGAGAAGAGGATAGTGTGCCACTATGTGAGATCGAGAGAGCCTATGGAGGAGTCGAGGACTGAGAGCAGAAGTTTCTATAGTGAACCAAATTGGTATTTCTCTATATATGTATTTGCCTCTATTTTTAGTTTGAAATTTGTATGAAAAGTATAACAGTGGAAAGAGCAGGTTGTGGCATGAATTCATAAGAGGTTGGTAGCTCTTGGAAAGTAAGTGCTTCTTATCCTAAGGGGGTTAGTTCCTCATGTGAGTGGGTTCTCACAAAAAAGCTTTTGTAATTAAGTAGGTGCTTAATTTACACCTTAACAGCAAACATATTTGTGCCTTTTTCTCTTTCGTTTTCCACCTGAAAATATCAGTTTCAATATGTGTATGTTGCTCATGTGATGGATTGAATGTACATATGAATGTCTCATATTGTTGCTCATTTGATTTATGTATGAATTCTCTCATAAGTAACATACAATACAGTAAAGAACTAAAAATATATACCGATTTTTTTTAAGAACCTCATAATTACTCATTCAGCCCCCCTCCCCTCTTAGTAATTCCTTATTCAAACAATTCATATTAGAGGCAAGGTTCCTTTCGAAACAGTCTAACCACTGGAAGGTATATCCATAAGGAATTATTTCTAAGCAAGAGAGTCAAGATGTATAGTGAAGAAGGATACCAGTCTTTGATGGAACAGACTATTACTTCTGGAAAGTTAGGACGGAAGCTTGTCTTCTATCGCTAGGGGTAGATGACTGGAACTATGTGCTGGTAGATTTTGATGTCCTTGATGTCCCTCCAACTAATGCAAATGATAAAATGTTGTATGGAACTAATGATAAAGCCAATAATGCCATTCTCTTTTGCCTTAGTCAATTTGAACTCGTAAAGGTTATGCAATATAAGTCTACCACGAAAATGTGGGTGAAGCTCAATCAGAGTCATAAACGATATGAAAAAGTCAAGCAGGGAAAAATTCAAACTTTCATAATGAGGTTTGAAAGTTTAAAAATGAGTGAAGAAGAAAGAATAGGATAATACTTCCTTAGATTTTAGGATCTTACAAATATTATTACGGGACTTGGTAAATTACTCAAGGAGGATTTGATTTCTCAAAACGTCTTAAGATCCCTATTCATGAGATTGAATTCCAAAGTCTCAACTATTGATCAAATGGCTAATTTAAATCATCTCAAGATGGACCGCTTTCTTGCTAATATTGCAGCCTATGAGATGGAAGTAGGAAGAGAGAAGTTTGAACCCAAGGAGGTAATGTTTAAAGTGTCCAAGAAGGCCAAGGAGCACAAAGATCATCAAGGCTACTCCAACTATGAATCTGATCAGGAGCTAGCTCAATTTTGCCAAGAAACTGAAGTGTGGCTAAGGAAAATATAAAGGGAAGTTTCCCTTTAAACTTTTTGACTGTGGAAGAGTTGGATATTTTTCATGCAAGTGCCCTTATAAAGAAAGGGCAAAAATGGAAGATGATCAGAAATTTAGAAACAAATCTCAGAAAGATTGCAAGAACAAGTTCTATAAGAAAAATGGTCCCCACTCCAAAGAATATATCTTAGCACCATAAGCATAAAGCGCAAAATCTTTTGAGGATGATTTAGATAAGTATTTACTTATGGCATTTGGAACAAAATCTAAGAAACAAAATATTGTTGAATATGAAGAGGAAGAAGAAGAAGGATTGCTGGACCTTGAAGGGGAACTCATCGGATCTCTTAATGAGTTAAACAAAGCAATGTAAAATAATAAGCAGCTAAAAGAATAACTAGAATGTGCTAAGCATGATATGTACTGTTAGCGCTCAAATCTACCTTAGGGTGAAATAAAGTAAAAGTCGAGGCTACATCAAACCACGCTCAGCCTCGTAGCTAGCCCTATGAGGACAGGAGAGGGATCTCTCCGAGTCAATCTTGGCAAAAGGTAATCAATGAGGCTCAATATGACTAAATTGATGACTAATTTTAGGCTAGGTATGAAGTACACGGACTTTGAAATTGATTTTTTTAAAGGTTTTGTTGAATTCAAGGAAAAGGAAATTTTGGGTGCGGGGATGAGGCACAGGTTTTGCAGAGACCTACTTGGGGCAAGATAGGCGATTGTTTTGATGCCTTTAAAGTGATTGAATGAATAGATCTTACTGGTGAGAGGTTAAGGAGAGCAAGAAACATTCAAGGATTCTCCCTAAACAGATGAAAACATGGAAAATTAAACAAATTTAAAGGCAGAGCATAGAAAATTTATGGATTCTACCTTAACACTTCATTTGTTCAATTGGAGAAGATTAAAGAAGGAAAGCGGTACACATAAAGAACTTACAAGTACTGAAAGAAACACACCAACAACACATAAAGCCACATGAATCCCAAATAGTGCTGCCAAAAATGCAGATAAGATATGTACAATAGAGTGTCAAGCTATTCCCAAGAGTCCAACCCTGAAAATGACTAAGAAAATACATAATATAGGCAAGCCAACACATTCCCTTGCCTCTAGGGGTCGAGCTCATCATCCTAGGAGCTGTTTCAACCAATTCTAAACAAAGCACTACAATCTAGGCAGTCAAAACAACTTGCCTCTATAAGCTAGGAAACCCATCCATTCATTAAATTTTTGCTATTTTATGAATGAATCATCTAGAATAGGTAAAAGTGAGTCCAAAATAACATAATGTTTCATCAATTACATTAATAGGGATGAAAAATCACATCACAAGTCAAAATTGGTCAAACTGGCTCCATTTCCTGAGCTGAAGAGCGAAAACTGGACCAAAAATTGTATGCATAGCGCCCGTGATCCCTATGCATAACGCACATTTGAGCCTATTTCTGGGGCCCTTCCTGACATCCACATTGATCTCATGATAGCTCGTTGGAAAGCCCTAGATGTATAACTTCCAACCCAAGTGGAATTTTTCCATTTGAAGCTCATTTCCCCCTCAAAATTGTATTCTCCCAGAGGTACTTCCTGCTATTGGAAAAGGTGGCAGAAAGGTGATTTTCATGATGTTTTTGAGCCTTTTGGTCACCCAAAACTTGATGAAATGCTTTGGCAATAGCTGAGAATGTATAATTCATCATGACTAATCCAAAACTACAAGCCATTTGTGATTTGGACCTCCCAATCTTATGGGTAGCGCGCTGCGCGCTACGCGTTGAGCCAAAAAACCTATTTTGCAAGCCAAAAATTTCAAAACGATAAAAGTTTCTCAGAATTTTCCCAAATTCGGAGTGAAGACCCTCCATCATGTATCATGCCCAGCCAACAAAGCCTCAGCCAAAACTTGAAGTGGATCAGGCCTTTTCCGTTGCTTTAGCGCTTTTCTCAAACGACTCTTAAGGATCTTCATTTTCGCTTTGCAGACATGCATGCGAGGCCAATAGTGAGTTTTCATATGACGAAGCATGTCCTTGTCTCTGTTTGCCTTCGCCAACAACTTATCCAAATGAGTGTTTACCCGGATGAGCATTGATTCTCAATCAATAGGTGTCAAATCACCAGGTCTCCTTCGGGCCAATTCTCGGTCTTCCCGGATCTTCCGCAGCTCATAAAGTGTATGCTCATCTTCCAGCTGTTTGTTGCGCTGCTCCAAGTAGTTGATCACCCACTTAGCCATCTACAATTTCTTTTGCAGCGACTCATTCTCGACCCTTTGCCCTCGGATGATCTCCTTTAGCTCCGAGTTAGGAGAGCTAGCATCAACATCAATGATACCCATGTCCTGACATCCTGAAGGACCCTCATCAACCATGGGTCTCTTGCCCCTATCCTGAATCTATACTTGTATTGAAGACGGAGGTGAGACCCCTTCCACATGATGTGGAGATAATACTCGTTGTTCTGATGATGTCAACGAGAACCCTTGCACCCCGGGTGGAGATAGTACTCGTCGTGCAGATGCAAATAAGGCCCTGTGGCCTCGCTGATATGTCACATATGCTGGAGCATCGACATGCTCAGTCTCAGGAATGTCAAACTACTGTGAAGGACCTCCCTCATCATGAACTATCTCTGGAGGTGGCTGAGGCACTGTGAAGAAGTCACGAGAAATAAAATCCTCCCAGGTAATGCCCTGCTGTGCCAACTGATGAATCACCACGATCTTGATCAATGCATAATGATATATGCTCCTATGCTGATGTGTTGGGCTCTTCTTTTGCACTAAAGGCACTGTCCTCTCTATGTTGCAAAACATAAAGTATGGAATGTTCATGAGATGCACCCTTGTAAAATGCATCAACAAACGGACATGGTATGCATAAAGACACAAGAATCTGCCCTCACAACTGAAATACCGAATGATGAGTTTCATCAAAGATGCAAACCGATCATTCAGGTAGTGGAAAGAAAAAACTTTGCTCAAGTGCCTCATATACCCTGTTTTAATATATAGCTCATAATATGATTTTTCTAGCTGCTGCCGCTTATTCCATTGCTCCCCGATATTTGGAATCCTAGTGGCCTCTGCAATGGTCTCTCGTGACAAAATGAAATTAAATCTAATGAGGTTTACATGGCCATCATGTAAATGGAGAACAAACAAGCGAGCTAATTCATGATGATGCTGAAATTGTGAAATTAGCTCACAAAAATGATAGCATGACTGATGGCGAAAACAATCCATGGAAAGTGGGCAAGCCTGAAATTGTACCATAGAAGTGGGATCTTCTCTAAGATGTTTACCACCTTTGCCACCTCTACGAGGCCTTTGTGGCACATTCGCCTCTGTTGTAGAATCACTGCCATTTTCCTGCTCATACACTGAC
This sequence comes from Pinus taeda, assembly GCA_000404065.3. Taxonomy (NCBI): domain Eukaryota; kingdom Viridiplantae; phylum Streptophyta; class Pinopsida; order Pinales; family Pinaceae; genus Pinus; species Pinus taeda. Next base: position 44,064 of record APFE030282392.1, read on the forward strand.
TCTGTATCTGACATGATTTTGAAAACAAAATAACTGCAATAGGAGGACTGCAATATGTATGTTGTAGGTGTGGTGAAATCCCAATTTCAATACATAATAAAAAACCAACTGAAGCATCATAAGTGTTAAGCCATAATGGACATTCTGTTTGGTGTATTTGGGCATAAAATTGTCACAAAGACAATTTGACAAGTGGACAAGGGTATGAAGTGTTGTTGGCTCAAAGCTTTTAAATGGGCATGGAGCTATATTTCAGCAAGGAAAGGCAGAAAAATCTTCACTAATTACCCATATGTCCTTTAATACCCTTTAAAGAAAATTTGATAGGGGCCTAGGGTTTCATTTGATTTCTTATACCCAACAAATCACCTCCTCTCTTCAAACACACTATAAACAATATTCAAATTGATTGAATCAGTCAAAGAACACCTACTTGCAGCTTTGGAGGCGATTAGACATGATCTGGGTGCATAAATATGGTGCTGGAATGAGTGCGTAGTGCACAATTTCAATGCGTAGTGCACGGCCTGATGTGTAGCGCCTATGTATTTTTACAAAGGCCGTGCTCGCCCAATGCGTAACGCATTGCCCAGTGCATAGCGCACAGTTTAAATGCATAGCATGCACCTAAAACTCTGTCCACGGGTTTGTAAACTGGTTTTTCGCCATCCAATACTTGAACACTCTCTTGCTTTGATATTTGGTGAACAAATAGACTTGTTTTCACCTTATATACAAACAAAATATCTAATTTGATTAAATTGATTTCAAAAAACCCACTTTATAAGGTTTGGGCACTTTCACTTTTGGTCTTTAAATACAATAGTGCTTTTGGATTTTCTCATGCTTTTCTGAGGTTTGGACTGAAGCTCTTTGTTGATTTTTTGCAGGGATAATTGTGATATGCTCTGGCAAAGGAGACCAAGGCTGCACTTGAACGATTGAAGAAATCAAATTTTAAATTTTTTTACAAAAATGAGATGGCGACTTATGTTCAAAACAAAGTTTTGAAGAGAAGTCCTAATTCAGCTGTACAATGATGAAAATTATTGAAGTGACGATCTATCAAAGACATCCCTCTGGCCTGCTTGTCTTCCAAGACTTCCCAAAACAAAATTGACTCAACCCTAGACCTAAGACCTATAAATTTAAAACATGATTGTAAATGACCTTTGAAGACTTGTTTTTATGAATAGACCTGAACCAGCAGTGCTAAGTGCAAGGGGAATGAGTGACACAAACCATTCCGTCAAAGTTATGGCATGCCTAACGAAATGCAACCGATTGAAACTGATGGGACGCCTAAACATGAAATGCAAAAAGAGCTTTGATCTCTAACGGAGGGATAACTAGACCGACTCTAACATTGGCTCCAATGGGGATAGTAGCTCCTTGGAGATGCTAAGAACCACAGATCTCTATAAGAGCTAGATAATGCCTTCATTCATTGGGCTATGGAGTCATTATTTCAACACAAAAATTTGACAATGTGACTAAAATTGGAGAGAAATTTGACCAAAACTGACTCGATTTTCAAACTAAAAGAACTGATACGATTGACTTAACAAACCTCAAACTAACTAACCTCCATCTTCAGAATTATAGCCTTCATTATGAGCCCCAAACTGAAGATGAGAAGTTAGTATACATGTGCAATAAAACAGAAGTAAAACGATATGTACAATGATGAAAAATGAGCAGAAAATACTCAAAAGTAGTATCTCTTTAGTAACCGACCATTGATCGCTCCTCCAAGACATTCATCTCCATTCATTTCTTTGAGAAGGAAAGCGTTTTGGCCACAATACGCTGCAAATTTGTAAGGACCCTTCCATAAATTTTCAAATTTGTCATGCTTTCCTTTGTCTTCATGTCGAGCATCCCACCTCAAAACTACCTCATCTTGCTGAAATGTGTCTGCTTTTGCTTTCCTGTCATAAATCTTTTGCTCCTGCAACTTGTAAGTGTTTTGAAATTCCTCCTCCCATGTCTACTATAAATGAATCATCTGATTAATCCTTCTCTGCATAGGATCTTCCTCACTACTGGCTTCCTGAAGCAATTTGACTACCGGGACAGCAAGTGAAGTAGGAAAAACCCTGTCTGTCTCGTACACCAACTCGAAAGGAGACATGCCAATAGACTTTTTCTGACTCACCCTATCAGCCCATAGTGCATTTACCAACTTTTTGTGCCAGCTCTTTTTATTGATTTCCTGCAATTTCTTAATGATATTAACCAAAGATTTATTAGATGATTCCGCCAATCCATTTCCTTAAGGATGGTATGCAGTTGAATGTCCCAAGATGATATTGTACTTATAACAAAAATCAACCATCCTTTTTGACTTAAATGCTGCTGCATTATCTGTGATTAACTTACTTGGAAATCCAAAACGTGACAAAATATTGGTTTCAAGAAAAGAGATAATTACCGCATCCGTAGCTTGTTGAGTAGGAATCGCTTCAATCCATTTTGTGAAGTAGTTTGTGGCTGTCAATATCCGTCGATGCTGTCCTGATGATGCTGGATGAATTTATCCAATGAAATCCAATCCCCACTACTGAAAAGGTGCACTAACTTCAATTGGTTTGAGAGGCAAAGGCTGTAGTTTCTGCTTCCCTTCAAAAATTTGGCATTCGTGACAGTTTTTAACAGCCTTATATACATCTAAAAATAATGAAGGCCAATAATATCCTGCCCTTCGAATCTTGTTTGTTGTGGTTTTCCAAAATAGATGGCCTCCATAGTCCCCTCTATGGATGTCTTCCACAACTCTTTTGGCTTCTTCCTCTACCAAACAATTCAATAACATTCCGCCAGAGTCTTTCCAAAACAATGCTGAATCTAGTATGCAGAATTTTGCAGCTTTCAATTTCAATGTTCTACTTTTGTTTCTAGGCATTCCGGGAGGTGAAGACAAATGCTGAAGTACATATAAAATGACAGCATACCAAGGAGAGGAAAGAAACATTTCAGATACCTGAACGGATGAATTCTTCTCATCTTCATCGGACATGGCAGCAATCAAATTTATGTCTAGAACTTGAAAGTTCGTTTCAGCCATTAACTTGGAAAGTCCTTGACCTTTGATCAACTTGGTTGGTTTAATCTCTACATCTTATTCTAACAATGCAGCAATCCACTTACCCCGCCTACCTTCTGGATCTGCCTATGGTAAAATATCTTTTACTGCTGCATTAGGAACATAAGCTAGAATATGGGAATGCAATATATACACACGGAAATCCTTCAAGGCCTTTAGAAGCGCAAGTTCTTGCTTCTCAATGATGCTATATTTCAATGATCTGTCTCTTATAATCTGACTAAAAAAATCAATGGGCTTTTCAACGCCTTCCCTCTTCTGCAATAATACAGCTGCCAAAGTGTGCTCAGAAGCAAATGAGAACAAAATAAAATCCTGCGTGTAGTCTGGGCTGATCAAAATAGGAGCTGAAGAAAGAGCTAACTTCACTAAATTAAATGATTTCACCACCTCTTCGGTCCACTTTACCTGACTGTCCTTTTTCAGCATGCTCGTAATTTCTCTAAGATGCTCCACTAGATTTGGAATGAAGCGACGCAGAAAATTCAGTTTACCATTAAAGGACTGTATTTATTTCTTGTTCCAGGGCTGTTCAATTTGCTGAATGGCTTCAACACGTGCATGGTCAATACAGATGCCATCTTTAGATATGATGTGGCCAAGAAGTTTTCCCTCATCCATGGAAAAAAGACTCTTTTTTGGATTCATTGAAATGCCATATTTTCTACACTTTTGGAAGACAATTTTCAAATGATACAAATGTTCTTCATCAGAATTTTGAAACACAGTTAAGTCATCAAGATAAACAAACAAAAATACATCTTTCTCATTGGCTAAAGCCATGTCCATTGCATGTTGAAAGGTGGCTCCTGCATTTTTCAAACCAAACGACATATTTGCATAATGAAACGTTCCCCATGAAGTGGTGAATGCGGTTTTGTCACGGTCATCTTCATGCACTAAAATCTGATTGTATCCTGAATAGCCGTCGAGTAGTGACATCCTTGATGCTCCAACTACTCACTGCAATATATGGTCCATTTTGGGGAGTGGATAATTGTCTTTTAAGGACACCTTATTCAAATTTATGAAGTCAATACATAAGCAGATCTCACCTATTTTCTTTCTCACGGGCACCAAGCTTGATATCCAATCTGAAAATCGGATAGGCACAATGATTCCTGACTTATACAATTTGTTTACCTCTTTTTCAATTGATGGAATCAACTTCAGAATGATTCTCCTCAACTTTTGACGAAAAGGCTTCTCATTGGTCTTAATGGGAATAGTATGCTGAATGATATTTGTGTCATATGTTTTTAAATCCGAGTAATCCCATGAAAAAACATCAGAAAATAAAGATAAAAATTTCACATATTCTGCTTTTACCTTTGGTGACAATGACTTTGATAGCTTTACCATTTTGGGATTCTTAGCTGTCCCAATGTTTACCTCTTCAACACCTTTTTCAGTTGGTCTCAATGTCGGTTTGCGGGCCACATCGTCTTGGTCAAGCATCTCCTCCAAAGGAATCAATCCTTTAGGAATAACGTTATCTTTAAGTTGCAACACTTCCATTTGACTTACTTGTATATCATCACTTCCATCATCATGTTCTGTATCTATGGAGGTATCTTTGAACTTACCCTTATTTTGCAGAAATTGATTAATCTCTTCATCATCTTGAAAGACTTGCCAACATCGTTGATTATCTGGAACGGTGGGATGGTGTTTCACATGAATCTCAAACTTGTTGCTGGAATTCATCGGAATTTTCAAGTTGCTTGCTGCCTTAGCAAGCCCATTAGCAACACCATTTTGTATACAAGGCACACATGTCAAGGTATGATCAGAAAATAGCTTTAAAATATCTAAGACTGCATTTCGATAAGCTCTCATGCGAGGATGCTTGGCTTGAAACTCACCCTTCACCTACTTTATAACCAACTTTGAATCACCATAGATTGCAATCTTCTTCGCTTTCAGCTTTCTCAGAATTTTAAGGCCAACAATTAGAGCTTCATATTCCGCCTCATTATTTGAACAGTAAAATGCTAGTTTATAGGAACACACTCTCACCTTGCTTGGAACTTTGTCTTGACCAGAAAAGGGACTTCAAATCCACACACCAATACCAACACCATCACTACCTACTGCGCCATCAAAATCCATGGTCCAAAGACCATCTTCATCCTCCTCCAAGTGTTGAAATTGTGTTAGCTATGTTTTTTCTGTTTTCTGCCCATTATCTTAAGCTGTTTGCTCCATAGTAGACTGCTTTTCTCCTCTTTCTTTTTGCAGAGCTTCTCTAAAATTCTCAGTGATCTTTGGTATATCTTCCGCCTGAACTAACTGACTATCTAGATCATTAAAACTATCAGCAAATAAAACAAATGACTCCAAATCTGTATGTACATAATTTACAGGGCGATTGATTGGCTTCTCTTTGCTGGTTATCATGTATTTCATCTCTTGCTCTCGATATAGCTTTCTCATTTGACCGAAGACTGGAATTGTAGCATAATAAAATTCTAACTGTAGCGTACCTTTCAACTTAGCCCCCCAAGATCTTGAAAGTAGCATACCAAAACGTGGAGGAATGTCTGCCACAACCACATCCATCAAGACATTCTTCGCTGGAATTTGGTCTAAGCTAACAACCAAATATTTAGTGAGCCCGATACTTCTCACACGGCTGGAATCAAATGAATACAAATCATGATATCTCCTTGTAATGTCTAGCCCCAACTTTTCCATGATCGCCTTTGGCATCAAATTGTGTGAAGCACCCGAATCGAACATAGCATTGTGCAAAACATATTCATGCAATCTCAAACTGATATAAAAGGGAGGAACATCACTATCAGGGGACTCACCATCCAATGCTGGCCCAAATATCAATTCTAGCTTATCATCTTTAATGTTCACCATGTCAAACATCGGATCAAAGTTCAGAATTTGGGAGACTTGACCTCGGTAGCTGTTGTTTTTCATGATTTCAGTCAAAGGAATAGATACCTTTAATTTGGAAATTTCATTTTCCAAACTAAATACTGAAACTTTTTTGACGTCTTTCACCGAAAATTCTTTCTTATGCTTGATTATACTTGCCTCATTTGTCCTTTCTGCTGCTGATATCTTGCTAGTTGTGGGATCAATTGTCTCCTTTCCTTTCTTCTTTGGTATCGGTGAATGTGTCTTTGGTGCTGTAGCTTATTTTCTTTTCTGAATTGGATTGATGGGCACATCTCGGTTTCTCAATGAATACTGCTTCTGTTGAGTGGACAAGGCATTCAAATATCCTCTTTGGTAATCATCTAAATCTGCATCATTTGCTAAGATAAAATCTTCATCTTGTTGGCCGCCTAAACTTTCTCCATACTCTTCTTCTTCAGTGATGTAAATGGGCAGATCATCAGGAGTAAAGAAGTGATTTTGGTCCCCTACTACATCAACATCATCATCTGAATCTTGACTCACAAAATTATGCAAAAGAGGAGTCTTAATCTGCTGTTGGTCTGCCGGCTCTTGTGCTCTTTTTTCACGCTGCTTAATTCTGAATTGAGGTTGTTGCTGGCCACGGTAATTTGGATTACGAATCTGCGGTTATGAATTGTCAAGGTTCATTCTTTTGAACATTTTTTCCATCTCACGAAGCCAAGGCCGTTCTGATGTAGATTCTTCCTTTATAGTCACTCTTTTCTCTGCTTTCAACCATGCTCTCTTATCATTCAGATTCGCCTCAACACTAACTGCGATATTTTGCATATCTTCTAAAGTAGGTGGATCTCTATCCTGTAATGAATAAGCCATCTCCAGATCAAAACCATTCGGGAATTTAAGAAGATCTGATTTTCTAGATCGTCTTAAATCATCCAGAATAGAATTATAAACTGTATTAAACCTGATAATGTAGTCTTGGACAGACTCACCATGATTGTGTTTGATATTGTTGTACTCGGCATTCATCTAAAGTGGATCTTTTCTGAGTTCCCAACGATCTAAAAACTGTTTATGAAGTTCACCCAATGTAGGTGCACTTCTGGCTCCCAAGCCTGTGAACCATTTTCTTACCTCTCCTCTGAATGTTTGCACAAACAATCGCATAGTTACATCCTCATCATCAATTTCATATAAATCACAAAAGTTTTCCATTTTGTCTATGTGCTGCTGAGCGGACACACTTTGAGGAGTGCCATCAAATATAGGAATCTTACTCTAATAATCCACGGGCATATCATGCAATTGCTGAGGTAAAGCAAGAGGTGTGAAATGAGCAGCCATTTCTCTAGGTGGATTTAGTCTAGGGGTTGTTGGTGGAGTGGGTGTAGCTGTAGTATGAGGAGTATGCGGAGGTGTATGCGGAGGAGAAGCGATGTGGGATGAAGGAGGGGAATTGGCTACAGATTTTGAATAAGTAATTATAGGTTGCATAGGGATGGTGGGAATGAAAGGCGGTTCAGTAGGAATTCTAGAGGTGGATGCCGTGACAGTAGATCCAATATTTGCAGATACAGCTTCTAAGAAATCAGCAAGATTTGCAGCTTGGATGTAAGTCTGAAGGTGCCTCAAGATAAAATTGTCAATTAATTTATTGTGTTTTTCAAATTCAAGAGCTCCAACAAAATCAGGATTTGGAACTATAGAATCAAGATCGTTTTTAGACTTGGTTTTAAACAATGACAGTTCAAACTTTTCATCAAAAGCAAGTTCTTCAAGATATTCAAAAATTGCGGGACATGAATGGGATTTAATCATGGGAGTCACCGAGCTTTCTTGATGAAGGATTTTTCGAATCAAGTTTGGATTTTCGTAAATAGGAGGTGGATTCAGATCTGGATTAGCTCTTGTATGTCTTTTTGAAGCTAGTGTGTTTATCAGAAGATCAAAAGAATTGAAATAATTCAGCGAATCGATTTCTAGACTCAAGCATCCAAAGATCTGGAACGAACAAAAGTATTGGGGTGATTTGCAAATCAAGTATTCACAAGCTAACCGGAGATCAACTGAAGAAACATTTATCTACTTCCGCTTATGCATAGCAAGAGCATTTCGAAAGCTACCTGGCGTGACTTTAGACTCCATCTAAGACTTGTGAAACAAACTCATCAACAAGAAAACCATTGAGATTTCTTCCCCAGTATGGTTGCCACTATGTTAGCACTCAAATCTACCTTAGGCTGAAATAATTTAAAACTTGAGGCTACATCAAACCATGCTCAGTCTCGTAGCTAGCCCTACGAGGACAGCAGAGGGCTCTCTCCGAGTCAATCTCGGCAAAAGGTAATCAATGAGGCTCGAAATGACTAAATTGATGACTAATTTTAGGCTAGGTATGAAGTACAAGGACTTTGAAATTGATTTTTTGAAAGGTTTTGTTGAATTCAAGGAAAAGGAAATTTTGGGTGCGGGGATGAGGTACAGATTTTGCAGAGGTCTACTTGGGGCAAGATAGGCGATTGTTTTGATGCCTTTAAAGTGATTGAATGAATACATCTGACTGGTGAGAGGTTAAGGAGAGCAAGGAACATTCAAGGATTCTCCCTAAACAGATGAAAACATGGAAAATTAAACAAATTTAAAGGAAAAGCATAGAAAATTTATGGATTCTACCTTAACACTTCATTTGTTCAATTGTAGAGGATTAAATAAGGAAAGAAGTACACATAAACAACTTACAAGTACTTAAAGAAACACACCATCAACACATAAAGCCACATGAATCCCAAATAGTGCTGCAAAACCTTGGTCTTTCCTTTGCCAAAAATGCAGATAAGATATGTACAATAGAGTGTCAAGCTATTCCCAAGAGTCCAACCCTGAAAATGACTAAGAAAATACATAATATAGGAAATCCAACACATTACCTTGCCTTTAGGGGTCTAGCTCATCATCCTAGGAGCTGTTTCAACCAATTCTAAACAAAGCACTACAATCTAGGCAGTCAAAACAACTTGCCTCTATAAGCTAGGAAACCCATCCATTCATTAAATTTTTGCTATTTTGTGAATGAATCATCTAGAATAGGTAAAAGTGAGGCGAAAATAACATAATTTTTCATCAATTACATTAAGAGGGATGAAAAATCACATCACAAGTAAAAACTGGTCAAACTGGCTTCATTTCCTGAGCTGAAGAGCGAAAACTAGACCAAAAACTGTATGCATAGCAACCCTGATCCCTATGCATAGCGCACATTTGAGCCTACTTTTGGGGCACTTCTTGACATCCAAATTGAGCTCATGATAGCTCGTTGGAAAGCCCTGGATGTCTTGCTTCCAACCCAAGTGGACATTTTCAATTTCAAGCTCATTTCCCCCCTCAAAACTGTATTCTCCCAGAGGTACTTCCTCCTGTTGGAAAAGGTGGGAGAAAGATGATTTTCATGATGTTTTTGAGCCTTTTGGTCACCCAGAACTTGATGAAATGCTTTGGAAATAGCTGAGAATGTATAATTCATCATGAAAAATCCAAAACTATAAGCCATTTGTGATTTGGACCTCCCAATCTTATGGGTAGCGTGCTGTGCGCTACGCATTGAGCCAAAAAACCTGTTTTGCAAGCCAAAAATTTCAAAACGACAAAATTTTCTCCAAATTTGCCCAAATTCGGAGTGAAAACCCTCCATCATGTATCATGCCCAGCCAATGAAGCCTCAGCCAAAACTCGAAGTGGATCGGGCCTTTTTCGTTGTTTTAGCGCTTTGCTCAAACACCTCTTAAGGATCTTCATTTTTCGCTTTGCAAACATGCATGCGAGCAAAATAGTGAGTTTTCATATGACGAAGCATGTCCTTGTCTCTATTTTCCTTTGCCAACAACTTCTCCAAATGAGTGTTTACCCATATGAGCATTGATTCTCGATCAATAGGTGTAAAATCACCGGGACTCGTTCGGGCCAATTCTCGGTCTTCCCGAATCTTCTACAGCTCATAAAGTGTATGCTCATCTTCCAGCTATTTATTGCGCTGCTCCAAGTAGTTGATCACCCACTTAGCCATCTGCAATTTCTTTTACAACGACTCATTCTCGGCCCTTTTCTCTCGGATGATCTCCTTTAGCTCCGAGTTAGGAGAGCTAGCATTAACATCAATGATACCCATGTCCTGACTTCCTGAGGACCCTCATCAACCATGGGTCTATTGCCCCTATCCTGAATCTGTACCTGTACTGAAGACGGAGGCGAGACCCCTTCCACATGATGTGGAGATAATACTCTTTGTGTTGATGATGTCAACGAGACCCCTTCCACCCCGGTTGGAGATAGTACTCATCATGCAGATGCAAATAAGGCCCTGTGGCCTCGTTGATATGTCACATATGCTGGAGCATCGACATGCTCAGTCTCAGGAATGTCAAACTGCTGTGAAGGCCCTGCCTCATCATGAACTATCTCTGGAGGTGGCTGAGGCACTGTGAAGAAGTCACGAGAAATAAAATCCTCCCAGGTAATGCCCTGTTGTGACAACTGATGAATCACCACGATCTTGATCAATGCATAATGATATATCCTCCTATGCTTATGCGCTGGGCTCTTCCTTTGCACTAAAGGCACCATCCTCTCTATGTTGTGAAACATAAAGTATGGAATGTTCATCAGACGCACCCTTGTAAAATGCATAAAAAAACGGACATGGTATGCATAAAGACGCGAGAATCTACCCTCACAGCTGAAACACCGAATGATGAGTTTCATCAAAGGTGCAAACTGATCATCAGGTAGTGGAAAGGAAAAACTCTGCTCAAGTGCCTCATATACCTTGTTTTAATAGATAGCTCATAATATGATTTTTCTAGCTGCTGACGCTTATTCCATTGCTCCCCAATATTTGGAATCCCAGTGGCCTCTGCAATGGTCTCTCATGACAAAATGAAATTAACTCCAGTGAGGATTACATGGCCATCATGTAAATGGAGAACAAACAAGCGAGCTAATTCACGATGATGCTGAAATTGTGAAATTAGCTCACAAAAATGATAGCATGACTGATGGCGAAAACAATCCATGGCAAGTGGGCAAGCCTGAAATTGTACCATAGAAGTGGGATCTTCTCTAAGATGTTTACCACCTTTGCCACCTCTACGAGGCCTTTGTGGCACATTCGCCTCTGTTGTAGAATCATTGTCATTTTCCTGCTCATACACTGACTCTGTATCTGACATGACTTTGAAAACACAATAACTGCAATAGGAGGACTGCAATATGTATGTTGTAGGTGTGGTGAAATTCCAATTTCAATACATACTCAAAAAACCAACTGAAGCATCATAAGAGTTATGCCATAATGGACATTCTGTTTGGTGTATTTGGGCATAAAATTGTCACAAAGACAATTTGACAAATGGACAAGGGTATGAAGTGTTGTTGGCTCAAAGCTTTTAAATGGGCATGGAGCTATATTTCAGCAAGGAAAGACAGGAAAATCTTCACTAATTACCCATATGTCCTTTAATACCATTCAAAGAAAATTTGATAGGGGCCTAGGGTTTCATTTGATTTCTTATACCCAACAAATCACCTCCTCTCTTCAAACACACTATAAACAATATTCAAATTGATTGAATCAGTCAAAGAACACCTACTTGCAGCTTTGGAGGTGATTAGACATGATCTGGGCGCATAAATATGGTGCTGGAATGAGCGCGTAGCGCATAATTTCAATGCGTAGTGCATGGCCTGATGTGTAGCACCTATGTATTTTTACAAAGGCCGTGCTCGCCCAATGCATAGCGCACAGTTTCAATGCGTAGCGCGCACCTAAAACTCTGTCCACGGGGCTGTAAACTGGTTTTTCGCCCTCCAATACTTGAACACGCTCTTGCTTTGATATTTGGTGAACAAATAGACTTGTTTTCACCTTATATACAAACAAAATAACTAATTTCATTAAATTGATTTCAAAAAATCCACTTTATAAGGACTGGGCACTTTCACTTTTGGTCTTTTAATACAACAATGCTTTTTGATTTTCTCATGCTTTTCTGAGGTTTGGACTAAAGCTCTTTGTTGATTTTTTGCAGGGATAGTTGTGATATGCTCTGGCAAAGGAGACCAAGGCTGCACTTGAACGATTGAAGAACTGAAATTTTGAAAATTTTTACAAAAATGAGATGGCGACTTATCTTCAAAACCGAGTTTTGAAGAGAAGTCCTAATTCAGCTGTATAATGATGAAAATTATTGAAGTGACGATCTATCAAAGACATCCCTCTAGCCTGCTGGTCTTCCAAGACTTTCCAAAACAAAATTGACTCAACCCTAGACCTAATACCTAAAAATTTAAAACATGATTGTAAATGACCTTTGAAGACTTGTTTTTATGAATAAACCTGAACCAGCAGTGCCAAGCACGAGGGGAATGAGTGACAAAAACCATTACGTCAGAGTTATGGCATGCCTAACGAAAGGAAACTAATTGAAACTGATGGGATGCCTAAACATGAAATGCAAAAAGAGCTTTGATCTCTGATGAAGGGATAACTAGACCGACTCTAACATGTACAACTCTGACAATGAGGAGTTGGTTTATCAAAAAGAAAAAATTAAAGAAACCAATAAAATAAAATATAGCTTAGCCCTTCTACTAGAATAAAAACAAGGAACATGTGAAAATATAGAAGAAGAGAACAAGAAATTAAAGTAGGAGTTGTCTAGGGGAGAGAAGGAAATAGTCTAAAAAACATGAAAAGATGAAATTATATCCTTGAAAGTCAAACTAGAAGGAGCTAAGCAAAAGGAAGAGTCTCTTCAAGATTTTATCCATGAATGGGAAGAGAACTGTTAGAGTCTCAAGGAAAAGGTGATATCTCTGAGAGCAAATCTTAAGAAAATGAAGATCAAAAAATGGATAAAAGAAAATTTGCAAAAGGAACAATAAAGCTAGATCATATTGCAAGCACTCACAGATCTCCAGGAAACAAAACAAGCTTGCAATACTCCAAACCACATGAATCTTCTATGGGAAAGATGAACTTCAAGTCTACAGGATTTGAGGAAGCTTAGAGAAATGTAAATATGCATCGAAAAAGAATCAATGAAAACAAAAAGGGAGAAAAGTGAGGACGAGTTCATCACTAGAATAACAACTTCATCTACCCCAGGGAACCACAACAGTGGAGTATGAGTCAATCAACTAGACAACATAATTATCGACAAGCATAAAATCATGAGCCTTCCAACTTTAGGAACTATCATTTATTTTATTGTAATTTTTATAAATGTAACATCTTAGGGCATAAGGTTGCTAGTTTTAAAAGGATCAAAGTTGAAAGAGACAAAAATTTCAGATACAATAAGTATTAAAATTTTAGCTCCCCAAACTCTACACTCAAAAATCGAAATGATTTCTCTCCCCTAATGAGTGTTGTTGAATGTTTTAAAGGTAATTTTTTTTGCACAACATAAGTAAGTGCCGAAGAAGGATTGAGTACACATTCAAGTCTCATAACACTTGGAAGTCCCTTGTTTGAAAGATTAAAAAGAATATGAAACAAAAATATGGAAAGAACATAGAATGTGGACTTTCTCTATCATCGCAAAATCAAGTAAACAGATGGTATGTTTATAGTGGTTTCTCCAAGCATATGACTGGGGATAAGAGTAAGTTTCTATCGCTAAAATAAAAGGATGGAGGGGAAAATGTCACTTTTGCTAACAATGCTCCAACAAGAATTAAGGGTAAAGGCATAGTCAGTATTAATCAAAAGACAAAAGCAAAAAATGTGTTGTATGTGGAAGGTCTCAATCACAACTTTCTTAGTGTAAGATAGATGTGTGATAATGACTATGACTTGACCTTTCAATCCAAGGGCTATGAGATCCACAATGTGAAGTATGGCAAGCTGGTGGAAAAAGCAATCAAAACTCACAATAATGTATTTGAGTTTGATGATTCCAGAATAAATTTTTATTTAAGTAATATGAATGAAGCACGGTTGTGGCACAGGAGGCTTGGCGATATTAATTTCAAATGCTTGATAAGAGTTAGCATGTTGGGAGTTTTGTGAGGATTTCCAAGACTTTCAATGCTTGATAACTCAATTTGCAAGTTATGTCAATTTGGTAAGAAAACCAAGACTCATTTCCAGTCAAAAGAGGTCTCTTCATCTAAACCACTAAATATAATTGAAAGAGATGTCTATCGCCAAAAATGAGTGAAAGGAATAAGAGGAGAAATGTATTTTATGCTACTCATTGATGATTTTACCAACGTAACTTCGATCGTGCTATTAAAATAAAAATTAGAAGCATTTAAGCATTTAAAAAATATAAAGCTAACTTAGTAGACAAGAAGAACATAACTATTTAGGAAATGGCTAGAGGTATATTGGATGACGTAGATGTATCCCACATCTTATGGGGAGAAGTAGCTCAAGTAGTAGTGTACCTATTAAAAGTAATTCCACTCAGGCCTTATAGTGATAATCTCACTATGAGTTGTGGAAGGGAAGACCTGCATCAAGTAAACACTTCAGGGTGTTTGGGAGAAAATGGTTTATCAAAAGGAATGATAAAAATCTTGGAAAATTTGATTCACGCATTGATGAGGGTATATTACTTGGGTACTCTACTTGAAGCGAAGGATACAAGTCTTACAAGAAATAGACAATGAGGGTTGAATATTACATTGATGTAGTAGTAGATGAAATAACTTCACAATGTGAGTCATCCAAAGGAAATATGAAATTGGATGGTGAAGACAATTTAGACATGAGGCCCTCAGATAAAGAAGAAATAGATTTAGATAAGGAAGGTGAAAAAATGAGCACAACTCTAAGGCGAAAAAAGCCTTCTAGGTATGTACAAAAGGAACATCTTGAGAGCAATATTCTTGGAGATCAAAGACATGGTGTTCAGACTAGAAAGAAGCTTGTTGGAAATCCAATTTTTCCAAATATTTCTCTACCATAGCAGCTTGAGCCTAAAAATATTAGCCATGCAAGTGAGTACAAGTTCTAGGTGAGAGCTATGAATGGAGAACTTGACTAAATTGAAAAGAATGACACTTGGGAGCTTGTTCCAAGGCTTAAAGAGAGAAATGTCATTGGAACCAAATGGTTTTTCAAGAACAAGCTAAATGACTAGGGTCAACTAATTAGGAACAAGGATCGATTGGTCTGCAAAGGGTATTCCTAGATAGAAACGATAGACTTTTAGGATACCTTTGCACGAGTAGTGAGACTGAAACTTATCATAATGTTTCTTTCCTTTGCCAGTCACAAAAATATCAAGGTGTATTAGACAAATGTGAAGTCAACATTTCTCAATGGAGATCTAGAGGAAGAGGTTGATATTGAGCATCTAAAAGGATTCACACTCACCGAAGATAAGGAGTTTGTGTGCAAACTAGAAAAGGCCATATATGGACTCAAAAAGTCTCTGAGAGATTGGTATGCAAGACTACATGATACCTTATGCAACAAGGATTTAAGAAAGGTATTGTAGACAAAACATTATACATCACGTATGAAGGAAATCATCTACTAATTGCACTATTATACATGGAAGGCATAATATTTGGTGGTGACATGGAACAGTTGGGACATCAATTCACAAACTATATGCAGAAAGAGTTCAAGATGTGCATGATTGGATATTTGTCTTTCTTCTTGGGATTACAAATTTCTCCCAATCCAATTACCTACAAGAAAATTTGAAGAAGTTTGGGTTGGAATATTGCAAGCCAGCTAGTACCCCTATGGTTAGAGGCTGCAAATTGTTTAAATAAGATGATACATCATTGGAAAATTAGACTAAACATAGATCCATGATAAGAATCTTGTTGTATCTCACAGCTTCATGACTAGACATCATGCAAGCAGTGGGTCGTATGGCTAGATTTTGAGCTTTCCATCATGAATGTCATGCCATCATTGTTAAGAGGATCTTTAAATATCTTCACGGGACAACAAATTATAGATTGTGCTATGCTAAAAGAAAAGAGTTTCAGTTGAAGGCCTACATTGATGGAGTGATTATCTCCCAATCCAATTACCTACAAGAAAATTTGAAGAAGTTTGGGTTGGAATATTGCAAGCCAGCTAGTACCCCTATGGTTAGAGGCTGAAAATTGTTTAAATAAGATGATACATCATTGGAAAATTAGAGTAAACATAGATCCATGATAAGAATCTTGTTGTATCTCATAGCTTCATGACTAGACATCATGCAAGCAGTGGGTCGTATGGCTAGATTTTGAGCTTTCCATCATGAATGTCATGCCATCATTTTTAAGAGGATCTTTAAATATCTTCACAGGACAACAAATTATAGATTGTGCTATGCTAAAAGAAAAGAGTTTCAGTTGAAGGCCTACATTGATGCTGATTAGGCAGGTGGTATTGATGATAGGAAGAAAACCTCAGGTGCAAAATTTCTTTTTGGAAACTACTTAGTGTCATGTGTCAAAAATAAGAAAGCATCTATTTCTTTATCAACTAGTGAAGTAGTATATTGCACTTGCCCCTTTTTTCTCACAAATTCTATGAACTAAGCAGATATTGAAGGATATTAAGGTACAATTGACTAATCCCATTGTAATCATGTGTGGTGATACAAGTGCCATCAGTATCTCTAAGAATCATGTCATGCATTCAAAGACCAAGAAAATCCATATCAAGTTTCATTTTCTAAGGGAACAAGTTACAACCATGGTTGTTAGACTTGAATAAGGGGCCATTTCAAACCATCTTGAATATATATTTAATAAGCCACGGACAAGGGAATCCCTTGAATAACTTAGGAAATAGATAGGAGTTATGACTTCTCCTACCAAATGACTCAATTTTGGTGTGTCTTGGTAGCTACTAAGCATCTAGGATCACTAGAAGAGTAGGTTATAGTGGTTTAGAGGGAGTATTCAAGGGAATCCTTTGTCATTGATGCCAAAAGGGGATAATATTATTTTAGCAACTAAGAAGAATAATAGCAAAGAATATCATGCTTAGTTTCAGGGTGAGGTTATGTTGTTTCCATCAATGCCAAAGGGGTAGATTGTTGGCCAATTGACATTGTTAGATTATGGGATTTGATATGTTCGAATTGATGTCAACTTGACTAGCATTGAGGTAGAGATATTTTCATCCATTTCTCAGGTAGAATATGGGATCAAACTCTGCATCAGACCCACGTCTCCTTTGGAAAATGCTCTGAAATAACTCTCTAACGTTGTGTGGAAGTCAGAAATAGGAATCTTGGATAACAAGTTATGGACTACCAAAGCTAGGGTATTGAGGTCCCTTGAAGCAGGACAAATATCAAGATCAAAATTTTAGAAGGATAAAATATTGGAGGTAGCCAAAATATCAAGGGCTCAAAATTTTGGAGCTTAGCAAAGAAGAAGGATGAAGGGTTAATCGGAGGTCGGAGCACATCAGAACTTGATATCGAAACCTCAGAGTAGTTGCAGTTTTATGAACCTCAGAGTTTTGTAAGAACTTTTAAATTGAATTATTTTAAAAGCGCTAAGGAAGGTGGGAAATGAAGATTACAAAAGGAACTCATCGAAAAACCAAAGACCAAGAGGACCCTTTATCTCTCCTCTACAGGATACATGGAAAAGGTTTCTTGGCCCCTCAGGAGCTGACGAGGTAGATGATGTCATGATGATGTGGTAGTTTGTAGGACACGTGGTAGCCATATTCAGTAACACTGGGTGGCCTAATGAGATTTATCTTAGTGACAAGTTTCAACACTAATGAGATGCCATGTGGCGAAGACTATGACAACATGACATCATTTCGAAGGTTAGCATATGAGGGGTTGGAGCTTTTGTAACTCTTATCTAATTATTTTAAAGAAATATTATGATCCGATGAGAGGGGATCTGATGAGAATAGAACATGTTTGTGGGAGACCCAAAGAACCAAGGGTTCATAGTAGTGTTAGCACCTAGGTGCTATGAACTATTTCGGTGGTTGTACATTTTGTAACTCCTTTTCAAATTGTTTTGAAAAAATCTGATCCGATAAAGGAGCTGTGATGTGGACTGGCACTTGGTCGTAGGATATCTAAAGGGCTAAAGACATAGAGAAGGCCTAAGCACCTAGGTTTTATGTGATGATGGATGGAATTTACATTCCAAAGGTTGGATGTTCAGGTACTGATCTAATTAAATTATGAGAAAGCTTTGATATGCAGGAGCTCTGAAGTGTTGGCTCTTGGTCAAGGAAAGACAAAAGAACCAAGGGAGGAAGAGAAAATACAAAGGGATAATAAACCCCTGGTAGGAATTGAAGGCCTTAGCACCTAAAAGCTAAGCCATCAGCTATAGTGCCTAGTCCCACAGAGAAAAAATAAGAAAGAGCCAAGCGAAAGGAGTTTGAAACTTCGCAATCTTGTGACATCATTTGAACAAAAGTTGCAAGATATGATGTCTCCAATATTGCAACAACCAAGGGCTATTGTTGTGGTTATAGGTAGTGGTCATATGAAATAAAATTACAAGGAGGCTAAGCGTTGAGGGGCTAAAGGCATCGACACTGTGAGATATCATAACTCTGTTTTAATAAAAGTTACAATGGATAGAGCTCCGATATAGTAGTAGAGATAGTTAAAGTATGAGTGGGTTTACATCTAGAGATTAAATTCTAGTCATAATAGTTGGTTAGTGGAGTTAGTGAAATATGCAGAGATTTCTATGTCAAGGAAGCAAGGAAACAATTCACAGAGAATATTTGTTGAGCTTGTCTCGATGTTGACATAATGATATCTCTAATATCATGTGCATGCATTATAGACTTAAATGAAGATCAAAGAATCCATGCAGAAGTATGTGTCAATCTTTTTGTATCATATGAATAAAGGATGAAAATAATTTTCGGAGTGGGCAGGTGGAAAGAGCTCTAATTTTTAGTATCTAGAATCATACATAGAATTGGTAAAGAAATAAGGAGCCCATCCTTGTGTTTAATCAAGTAGCAGAATGCCAACCTCAGATGCAACAACAACATGGAGAAGTTATAGATATGTACATTCGGGAAGTATGCAAACATATAACAAAGGAAGCATTTTGAAGTGTGCATGTTCTCAATAGTGTGGAGTTTACAACAAGCAATCTAACTAGCCCAAGTGTTGAACTGAAGAAAAGTGATACATAGATCCTATGCAAGAGAAGGGCAAGAGAAACGTATATGCCGAGGTGAGTAGAGGATAGTGTGCTGATGTGTGAGGCTGAGAGAGACTGTGGATCAATAGGGAACTAAGAGGAGAAGCTTTTGCATTGAACCAAATTGGTACTTCTATGTATATGTATTTGCCTATGTTTTCAATTTGGAAATTGTATGAAAAGTAGAACAATGGCAAGAAAATGTGGTGGCCTGAATTCATAATAGCTTGGTGCCTATTTGAAAGTAAGTGCTTTCTATCCTAAGGGGGTCAGTCCCTCTTGTGAGTGGGTTCTCATAGAAAAACTTACATACTTAAGTACGTTCTTAATTTACATCATAACAACAAACATATTCGTGGTTTTTTCCCTTTGAGTTTCCATGTGAAAATATTAGTGTCAATATGTGTATATTTCTCATGTGATGGATTGAATGTTCATATGAATGTATCATCTTTCTTCTCATTTTCTTAATGTATGAATGCTCTCATAAGTAAAAAACAATAGAGGAAAGAACTAAAAACATATTTAGAAAAGGTTTTAAGGTCTATGCGACCTTGTTTATATAAGTATAATAAAATTTGTATATATTTTTTTATTTTTTTAGGTTTATAAAATAATATTGAAATTATTATGTCTATAAACATGTTTACTTAGGAATAACAACTTTATAATCTTAGGTGGATCGTAAAGATTTAATTTCCATGAAATATTCTAAAATATTCAATGTAGTATATACGAATCAATGGTGATCATGTGGTATTGAAAACTTGTATTGTAACAAAGCCTATATAAATTAAGGAACTTCATTATAAATTGGAGCTAAATTTGATGGTAAAGTGGGCTCAATCTCCATTATTATATATTTTTAACATGTATATATGCTTAAATTATCTATTACCTATTTTTATAATTGACAATAATTTGAAATAAAGCTATAATTAATTAGATTTTATCATTTTTTTTAACTTAACAAAGTGAAATACATTATGAAAGAATTATTTATATGTTTATTATGAATTGATGCCTAACAACATTTATCAACTATTTAATTCATATAACCATATGTATTTTATTACTATTTAAAACTCTTCAGCGAATAATATATATATATAGTATATATAAATATTTATATATATATATATATATATATATATATATATATGTATATATATATATATATATACATATAGTTATATATATATACCTATATATATATATTCACGCTATATATGCTTGGCTACTTTTGAGGTTACAAGCAAAACATGAATGGAATTTTACTTTAATTCCATATATGATGTCAGTATTAAAAATTATCAAATCATATAATCACTGATGTATTTCATACTTTACTCAATGTTAACAAAAAAAATTAATAATTCATTTTTATAAGGAGAATAAGTTAATAAATTAGTATAAAATTATTATTCTTTTTAAGTTAAAAATTAATATTTTTTTTTAATTGTAAGATGTACAATTAATATAAATTGTAATTAGTGTAATTGTATAGATTGAATAGTTGGTAAAAATTTATAGAAATCAATCCCTGATAAGCATCAAAACACTTACTTAATGATACATATCACACTAATTAGATTGAAAAAATCATTAACTTTACCTAAATTAGTATTAGGGTAGTTTAGGTATATGTGATGCTCGGTAGTTTTGGTAATTTAGATATGCTTTGTAAAGTTATAGATATTTTTAGAGATCTATGTTTATGAGAACTCATGGTTTTTCCCATGGTATACATATTTATTGTAGCCTATTTAAAGGTGGAAATACTCCTTAATTGTTCCTCATGATTTCTGGAATCCTAAGCAATGGTGTCATTAGAGACCACCATTTTTATTGGTTTCATGATCCTAACAACTGGTCTCAAAGCTTAGATCACAAATAATATGTGTTGATTAGACTTGGGATGGCCTGGTAGAGTATGTGTGTAGAAAGTCATGCAGGGTCCAAGAGAGAATATTTGGAGCAAGCAGTTGAGACAAATCTATCCCCAAAGAGAATGGCGGAGAGAAACAAATATATTATAGTATAAGCTGTTAGATTTTGAACACAATGAATAGGGTGGTGGTCCAAGAACTCAATGTGAGTAGAGAAATGACAATAGATTGGTTGCAAATAAGGCCTTCCAACTAATACAACGGGTGGGAATGACCCTTGTGGGAAAAAAGAGAAAGAATGGTTCCACAGGATAATAATCCAAGTTGAATCATTACAAAATGGAAAATTGAAAACCATGAGTTAGGGAGTTGTAACTAATCCTAGGAGGTAGTTGAAGACTAACCAACTAGAGATTGATCTGAGAGCAGGGTTAGTTTCTCAAGTCCCTATGTAATTGAATATTGATGATATCACATCTTCTTTGGAGGATATAAAGAAGTGTATGGCTACATGAAGGAGACCCGAGCATACAAATTGATGAAGACAAGAAATAAAAGAAAACCAATAGATAGCTCAATGGTTGAAATTTTAGCTTTGGTTTGAGAATCATCAATAAAGGAGAAAAAATGGTTTCCAAATGAAAAGTGATTGTGGCTAGGAAAGCCATAGATGTAGCCACAAGAGCATCTAGAAAAATTCAAGATTTTAGAATGTAATTTGAGTCTCTAAATATGCATGATGATGAAAATATTGCAAAGTACTTACTAATAGTGGATGAGGTTGTGAACACTGTAAGAGGCTTTGATTAGAAACTAGAAGAGTTAGTAGTGGATCAAAATGTGTTGAGATCTCTCCATGAGAGATTTAATCCCAGGGTATCATGTATTAAGGCTATTTGGCATACTTACTAATTATGAGGTGAAAATTTAAAATGGTGAGACTACTGTAAAGGAGTTAGTCTTAAAAGAAGATAAGAAGGTAAAGGAAGAGCACAATCATTCATGTTGTGAATCAGATGAATAAGAAGCCAAGTTTGTGAGGAAGCTTAAGGGACAATCAGACAATTAAAAAGATATGTTACCTTTTAAGTGCTTTTATTGTGGAAAAGTTGGTCACTATTCTTCAAAGTTTCCTAGGAAGAATAAGAATGAATATGACGTAAGAGAGAAGTTCAAAAAAGTGTGAAACAAACAAACAAGGCTAAGAAGAGAACTATCTATACCCAAGAATCCAAATTCTATGAAAGTGAAGACAATAAAGTCTCTAATGATGAAAAATATGATGAAATTTGAAAAGTATTCATGGTTATGACTATAGACAACCTAGAAGTTGAAGCAATCAATTTTTATGGTGAAGAGGCTAAATTCAATTTAGAATGAGAGATAGTTGATGCACTTGAAAATATTGAAAGGCTAAGAAAGAAAAATAAAACCCAGGAAGAGTTGTTCATCAAAGGCAAAGTTGAAGTTGTTTAACCTCTACTACTACAAATTGAAGAAGGTAAGAATATACCACAAACTTTAAATCAATAGCTCAGTGAGAAGAATCAGTCATGTGAAAGGATTGAGAGATAAAAAAAAGAAAGGAAAGAATTAGAAATGGAAAAAACTTAGCAAGCATTAATCAAAAGTTTGGAAAAGGAAAAGGAAATATAAATGAGCTTATCGAAGCTTAGAGAGATACAACCGATCGAAGTCGTTTTGGATTTGAAGATGAGTCTAGATCAATAGAAAAGTTAGATTGAAATAAGTCAATTTTATTGTTGAAAGCGGAAAAAATTATTACAATGAGGTAGAGAAAGAAAATTCAACTCAATAGAAAAATACAATGGTAACGCAAAACCCAATATTCAACAAGAGTCTAATAAAAAACAACGAAATAGAAGTAGGATTCTATTTAGCAAAAGACAAACATCATTGAATGAGAAAGTAAAAATATAGAGAGAGCAGCCCAAAAAAGGTTTAGAAGTTGATTTTTTCCCAGGCATGCAAATGTAATTCCAATATATTATTTTGCACGCATCAATTATAGACACAAGGAAAAAATATGCAAGGTGAATTAATCATACAATCTGCTTAAACCAAGGAAGAAAATATTAGTCAAATTATCATTAAATGAGACATAAGACAAGGATACCCAGGTACAAAAATT
The DNA here is from genome assembly GCA_000404065.3 of Pinus taeda. Lineage (NCBI taxonomy): Eukaryota > Viridiplantae > Streptophyta > Pinopsida > Pinales > Pinaceae > Pinus > Pinus taeda. Next base: position 67,255 of record APFE030282392.1, read on the forward strand.
CATTTTCTCCTTTGAATAATTTGATTCAATGCTACAACTATCAAAATTTTGGTCATAAAGCTCTTTATTATGGATTTAGGAATAAAAAGCTTAATCGAATTATTGAGCAAATAAGACAAGAGCCAAAGGTTTGGAAAGAAAAGGAGGGTTAAAAGAAATCTAATATTGTTTATAATGCTCAAAACGAAGTCATTTTTGGTATGTGGATAGTGGTTGTTCCAGGGTCACGTGAGGAGACAAAATTAAATTTTTCACATTGAAACTAGTTGAGAAAGGTAATGTGACCTTGGGCACTAATACACCTAGTAAGATAGTTAGGAAAAGAGTTTTCATACCAAATGGTAGAGGTAAAGCAAAGAATGTTTTATTTCATGATGGGTTTAAGCATAATTTTCTCACTATGTCTAAGATGTGGGTCCAAGGCTATGATGTGATTTTGAAAGCCAATAATTCTCGAATCAAGTATGAAGGCACTCGAGAAGTAATACCTCAAGCTATGAGAACATACAACAATGTATATCTCCTAAAGTAGAATACTAAGAGGACATACTTGTCAAATATTGATGAGAGTCGGTTGTAGGATAGGAGACTTGGACATTTGAATTTTGATCAGATAGTCAGCTTAAGAAACCACTTTTGCTCAACAAGTCCCATCATAAAACTTTCATTCCTTCAACCTCATTCTCATCAATTAAATCATTGAACCATGTCTAACAACCTTATTCAACATTGCAATCATGATGGAATAATCATTTTTTAAAGCCATAGGAAGTTATTGACAAGATCCTCTCATCCTTGACTTTGAAACTACTATCCCTTAGTAACTTCCTCAACTAAATACAACGTTGTTTTAATAGATTCCCTTAATTATATGATGTATTCCCTAATTTTCTTGAACTCAACCCCATTTCCCTCCATAGCATCCATCATCCACCATATACTTCCTTCAAAATGGTGACCCTATCTCCAAATGTAGAATCATATTTGTTCACTAAGCTCCCTCTAGTATTCGCCATTTTAACCTACAAAAGAAAACATATATATTGATCCATCGGATATGACTCTACTATAATTCACATTTCCTCGTCCCAAATCATTATCGCATAAAAAACTAATAGCCAACACAATATTTCCCTCCTAAAAATCGATCGTATAAAGTCCCTTTCCCACATCCACATCTAGTGAAAGATCAACGCCACTTGCAATCAGTCTCTTTGAGTTTAGCTCTAGCCCTTTCAATCCAATATGCTAAAATATCAATTGATTCTACTTCAATATTATTATACTATAATACCACATATCATAGCCCTAGGGGGAACAGATGGTTACATGGCTCTTCTGGCACACTGTGTCCCTTGGGCATGCAACATTGATGCGATTCAAAATTGACTGATATTAGCATAATGATACTTCACCTAGACTACGAGTCATAACATAATACTCTTCTAAGCTACTCTAACTTAATGTTTTTTTTTTTGGGCAAATTCTAAACTATTTATATTAAGAAAATGAAAAAGATATGTACAAGAGGTCGAAACCTCTGAGAGCGTGTGAACAGCTCTCTAGCAAGTTTTCCAGACCACAAATGGTGTTTACAGGCTTTGACACAGTGTCTGTACTCAAAAATACATTTCCAGTCTACTGAATTGGACATGATGACCTGGAATTAACAAAATGCATGAACAGAAGCTGACAAGACAAAATAGAATCTGACTAGACAAACCAGAAGCTGACAAGACAAAACCATGATGCCTGAGAGGAGAGGGAAGCTGGAGAGATGACACACGTCCCGCATCCGAACAGGTGGTGCAGGCTGAGCATAGGTGGCATGCAGGACGCTACGTGGGCAGATACCAAAACACCGTAACCAAAAGAGCAAGGCCGAACTGACCACAGGTGGTCATCGAAACAGAACCAAAACACCAAAAAACACAGGAGAGGAACCTTACTCCTTCCCCGCTTCGGCAGCCACCTTGTCTTCATTTTCCTTCTGCTTGGCAGCTTGCTGCTCGACTTCCCATTCCGCTTCCTCTCTTGCAGGATTAGGCACAAATTCAATTTCCATGCCGCACGGAATATCCTCCAGTCTCAGAAAGCCTGGAGGGAGAATGGGATACAACCGACCACCAAAGAAACGCTTAGGCTGCTTGTTTTCCTCAGGTATCTTCTTATCAGCCGAACTGGTGATTTCCATATCAATAAGGCTACAGATTTCCCTAAGGGCTTCATTCTGCTCTTTGGACTGAAAGCTCGTACTATCCTCTTCGAGCTTGCTTTGAGAGGAGGGTTGGTAGGAGCTTTCCTTCTGGCTGCCACTCTGAGAGGAGTTGTTGGAGCTTAGCTCCTGCTCCTCAGAACTACCCTTACCCTTACCCTCTGCGCCATCTTCCTCCGTAAACACCACAGTGATTAAGGTTGAAACAATAGGCCTGTTGGTGCGACGAATGTATCTGAGCGTCACCATCTGCACCGAATTATCGGTATCTGAGTCGGAATCGGCATAGCCAGGCGTGCTGGGCGAAGCATAAGCCAACGGGGAGACCCGTCGAGGGCTATGAACGCCCCTGCCACCAGGTTTCCTGCCCCGACGCGGCGAGGCATAACCACGAAGAGGCATTCTGAGCCGGCCGAAATGAAACAGGGTTTTCTTGACACAGCCTTCAGTGAGAAGATAGGACCGAGGGGACCAAATCTCACTCTGTTCCTTGCCTCTGAAGCGAATCTGCTTCACACTAACACCCCCCTTCTCTGCCCACAAACCCACATTCTCTTGCAGAGCAGAGCCGAGAATCTTTGCCTGTTCAGACAGGCTCATCAAACTAAAATCTCCGTTCCCAAAGATTCTGGCAGCTTCTACCTTAATTCCTTGGTAGCTCGGGCTGTAGGAATGGCAATGAATGACATTAAATGTGCGTTTAATGATCTTCATTAATCGCAGGTCCCTTCGTCCCGAAGACGCCGCGTGACTGTCACGTGGCT